>JACEII010000014.1:3397431-3527651 GCA_014332785.1 Antheraea mylitta
GCAATGGTCGTTTCATGCAAGTTTAAAGCGGTATGTTTCAGTATAGGCCACAAACAGGATATATATATCTGTCATCACTTATACTGAGGATATTATAGTAAGCTGATCGTATCTTACCGGGTGTAAAGCAAGGCAATACTTGTAGAGTGACTTCTTCCACATTTGAAAGCAAATATGTTTCACTATACATAACTAAAAATCATCAACAGGTAAGTTGTAGCATCAACTGTTCAATACAACAATAATCATATTACAGCACAATGACTAAAATGATGTGGATTATGACATATACATGAAACATTTGATAAGCGATGCCGCCAGATACGTAGCCGTATTTCGACTGTACATCTAATTATCACAGGTATTTTTGTTTACCCGTCGTCTTCCTTTTATAACTGTACTGTAATCTGTAATGTTAGTTATACTAATTATATATTCAGAATACCTTCTGTTCAACCATAAAAGAAAACACATTTTCGCCTGAATTATATTATTCAGTTGTTCATATTCGATTTATAGACGTGTATCGTTAGATTGAAAAGCCCATTTAACAAGCACACCTTGGTCCGTTCTTGCATATGATCGTCATTACGGTGAATGTTAAGGAATAAATGTGTTTATTTGTTTGTAGCTCTCCTTAAAAACAAGCACTTTGTAAACGAAGCCCTCTGTAAGCATGAAATAATATTAACCGATTACCGAAGCATTGTGAAAAAAGCAGGATCAAACTTAGCTCGTGTTGTTATTATTATCCGTTGGCTGGAACGAGCTCGGGTAGCTTACAGGAAAACAACAAATTCTATGAAAACGTGTTCACTCCTTCGTTAGGTAAGGTCTTGTAATTATTATTAAGCTTTTAATTAATATTATTTTCAACAGCTCGAATTGCTCATCACTGAACGTAAGTCTGTTAGGGCTCGATATAATTCTTGACCTTGGGCATTGTGCATCAAAGTTTTTAATGTAAGTCTAAAAATAAAAAGCGTAGGTTGGGGTAGTTTGTTGATAGGAGACGTGTTAGTACAAGATTGGATATATAGAAAGGCGAGTGACATTTCAGAGGAACGAGGGCGTGCTGTAGAGTGTTAACAGGATTTGAAATGTCGAAAATAAAAGCGACATGCGAGCACTCGCTCGTGGGCGCACGGGAAGAAAAGCGTGCGTGGGACAACGCAGCGACCATTGCGATTTGAGGATTGGAGAGCGGATGCGGGAGAGGGCGGGGGAGGGGGTGGGGGAGAGCAGGAGGAGCGGTGCGACACGCGGCACTCGTTACCTGTCCGCGCTCGTCGGTGTACACCACATAGGGCGCGTTGGGAGGCGCACAGCCTTTCCGATCCGACACAAAAAGCGACAAAAGATTTGCAATGCGGACGACAGCCGAAGCAGTCATTCGGAAGGCATGTAACAGAAAGCGTATAAAATAAACAGAAAGAAGTGCGACCGAAACAAATAGGGGCGCTACTGATGAACCACGCCGGCACACTGAGCACACACGAGGAGCAACTAGAATAATGAGAGTAATATACCTGACGAGCGGAACGTACAGGGTGGTGGATTCTATTCCATGCGAAAATTAGAAGGCGGCTGTGTTAGGTGCGGGCTTCTCGCCGCAAGCCGATAAACCACTAGGTAGTACGGGATCGACACATCGGCCAAAGCGCACCCGTGCTGAGCTCCTTCGGAAACAAGCGTGTACGTAGCGGGATCGACGGACTAAGCACTCAACTCTCAGTACGACGACAGGTACTCACGGTAATTGCGATTGACAAGAAGTAATAAAAAACGTACAGTCATGCATCTCAAGCGTTATTATTACCGGGATCGTAGACACGAGAAATATACACGCACAAGATAATGACGTTAAGTGAGCGAATACATAATAGAATAGATATACAGTGTAAAACTACCGAGACATCCGCGAGGGCGTGCACCGCTCGCTTCGTCCTCACAATAATACAATAGAAATGTGACAACACGCTTAGCGCTAGCCGCCCCGACAGGCCGGGGCGGGTTGTTCGGTCGCACAGTACGAGTCTCTACGCGGAGACCCCGCGCTCGCGCCCCGCCGGCCGCGGCCTGGCCCCTGGCCCCGGCGCCTGTCTACGTAGTTTTCATCTTTTTATAGGGATTGACGGCCGCCGCCGCCGCCGCCGCGGCTGCCGCTGCGGCTGCCGATGGCGGCGCCGGCGGCTGCATCGCGTACATGTATGGTTGCTGGTAGAACGCGGGCATTGGCATGGGCGGCGCTGCCCATCCCGGACGCATCATCAACGGTGCGCGCATCAGTGTCGGGACACTAGCGCGGGCCTTCAGTGCTTGTTGAGTGTACGCAGCGGCCGCTTGAGCCATCGCCGACTGTTGTGCGGCGAAAGCTAGTGCTGCCACGTAGTTCTTCTGAGCGACTTCTTTGGCTATTGCGGCTGGATCGTTCGTCACACCGTCACTTAGTACTGGCGTAGACGAAGAGGGCGGCGCAGTGGGTGAGGGTGATTGTGCCGGCTGTTGCAGCGGTGGTTGTGCGGACTGCGGCGGTTGAGGCGCGGGTTGTTGGCTAGGCGGCGCCGGGAGGGCAGGCATAGAGCCTGGCACGGGCGGCGGAGCGGCGCCGGGCGCGGTCGCGGACGACGGGGCGGACGTAGCGGGCGCGGGGTACTCACATGACACGGGCACGAATGGCTGCTGGAGCTGCATCAGTTGCTGGTAAGTCGTTGCTGGTTGGTACACGGGGACTCCGGCTTTGTCAGCCGCCGCTCGCTTGTACGGCACCACACCAGGAAACGCCTGAAAAGAAGAAAGATTGCAATTGAACACTTCATGATGTTTGTATAAAATGTGTCGCTTATCTTTTTCAGTCGAGTGGCAAATACTTACGAAGTTATCATAATAGAATGATCCGACGCTCTTCATGTCCATCTGAAACGAGAAACAGACGGTTGAGCGGAGTGTTCGGACACACGTGGGCAAAGGGCGGACGGGCGAGGCACGGCACGAGTGGCGGGGGTGGCCCATCGTGCCGCACCTCGCTTTCGTCCGCAAGAGGGAGAGGCGCGCGGAGGGATCGTGCGGGCGGGAACAGGAGCGGGAATGGAACAGAAGCGTGCGAAGCTGGCGGCTGTACCGGTGGCGGCTCGAACTCGGTGGGCGCCGGACGTTTCTTGCCCGGCTCCGAAGTCATGCTCGCTGTCGGCTGCTGCACTGCGGCGGCCGTCTACGTGAAGCGAAGCGTCGCAGGACGGGACGGAAACAGTAACGATGTTGTAGATGCACAGAATACACCTAAAGCTTGGCACGAGGTGATTATGCGATAGATAAAAAAATAAAATATAAGTAAAGCGTGAGTGCGACGGAAGCGTGGCGCGAGCCGGCGCGAACAGAATAGAACAAGCTCGGCGAGCGGGAGCGGCGTCGCGGCGAGCGAGACCAAGCGGAAGAATGTAAGCGAACGCGAGCGTGCAGCCTGGTGGCGTACCGCGCCGCGCGCCTGCGCCTTAAGGTGCGCCTGCAGGTGCAGGGGAGGGTGGAAATAGCGGCAGGGGTCGCGGACGCAGCGGCCCTTGACTGCGTCCATGCACACCGTGACACAGCCGTCGTCGTGCGAGCCCACCGACGGCGGCGGGTGCGCGAAGCGACACTCGGACTCGGCGCGCTTGCACGCACCGCGCTGGAACTCCCGGCACACCTGCACCACCACACACACACACCAGCCATGTCCACCGCTCTCGCGCCACTCGCACGGCTGACCACGTGCGTGTTTAGCCTACACCACAACCCTGCCTAACTAACTTACACACGTACATTCTCACTACGTATCACTAAAGCACGACACGTTTTTATTCGAACGGACTAGTTAGAAATATATATGTGTTCTAGACTAAACATACGAAAACAGCAAAATCTATAAAATCACATTTAACATTTACTTTTTTATAATTAAAGCTATGTTGCTCTTATCATTAGTAATCTCGACCGGACGCCGCTTTAGAGTAACGATTTTCAAATTCTATAATAATATTTATTTTAAATGCGTTTACGCATCCGTCGCATCATTAGCCTATGCACTTTTGAAAGATTTACAATCACTGTGAGGTATTAATCTGAGAAGTTTATTAATGGAAAGTAAGCGATTGGTACTACATTGCGAGCGCAAATCGACCGTTATAATGTTACTAAGATTAAAGAACATAGTAGTTATAAAAGATAGGGGGGAACAATGGCCGATAATGCGCCGACATTGTAGCTCCGTCACCAGAGGGAAGAAGCGAGTGCTGCTCGCGAAGCGCACACGCGGCCGCATCAGTGCGCCACGCGCCTCACATACGGGATGGGCATAGGGCTTATGTACCTCATATTGCAGCGGGGATCGATATCACGCTTTATTCATATTATCATAATTATTTTTGATATAATTATCCTTTGATTTTCAATTATTTTAAATTTTATTTAATTACTGATTGATTCATAACGTGTCGTTCCCCGGAATAATCGGCAACAACAGAAAGCGCTCGCTACACGCGTTGAGACGGCAAGGATCATTGCATTGTCACTGAAGTACATTTATGGATCTCACCTCGAGGCGATCGGTGCGGGGCATTTTCTGCTGCAGCACTGGCTGCTGCATAACGCCGAGCGGCGAGGCCGCGGCCGCTGCCGGGTCATGACTAAGCACAGCCGGCACCAGCTGTGGAGCGTAGTACTGCGCATACGTGGAACCAACACCCGGTACGCCCGAAAGATACGGTGAAGTCGCCTGAACACATTAGCACTTAATAAATTTTACTGTTCTTCTCTTATTACATGTCGCCATAGAAATTGCATTAGAAGTCATGTTAATATTTTAATTCAAAAAGAACCAGAAAACAATAATAGACTTTACAAAAGCTTTGGAGGCATAACACACCTACCTACATAATGTAAGTCAAATACAACAGATCGTAAGTAAAAATAAATACTGTTAGCCAAACAAGCTTCCACGTGCATTTACAACACCTAATTATAATATTAAAGAAGCATACGGTTTGTCCAGTCAAGCTACCCACCGGCCAACAGAAATCAGATAGGAATTGTGAGGAGAGGAGTTATATACATAATGTGAAGCTTCAAAGGAAACTTTACTAAAGGTGAAATAGGTTATATGCACTGGGCCGGTGGTGAAGGTGCAACTCGTCGAGCGGCGAGGTTACCTGCGGGGCGAGCAGGGCGAGACTGATCGGGTCCAGAGCAGCGAGGTGACCCGTAGCAGCGCCTGCGCCACCCATGCCGCCCACCTCGACACAAAACCACACAAATACGCTACTCATTGTGCGAGTGCGCCGGTGCCGCTCTCCTTAGGCCTCCACCTCGCTCCGCACAAACACGCATCTTCTAGTGGCGTGGCGTAATAAAATACGCTTATACGCTTTTCGTCACGTTATATGCGTCCACCCGGAAGATACTGTCGAAATGAGAGCGGTGCGAAGAGGAGCTCCAAGGAGAGCGGAACCGCGATGTTAGCGACAGATGTGAACGAACGATAGAGGATGCCGATGTTCAGTTATTAAATGCATTCCGCTTAACCCGAGTTCAAAACTTGTGAGTGAGTTAAGAGAATAGTCATGCCATTTAAGAAACGACTTATAAAACATGCGTAAGCAGTGAAGAGCGATCGGCCGTAGGGGCGGTGGGTTTAAGTTGTGCCAGAGCTTAAACCGTTTTCGGAACGGGAATGGGTGACACACATCATTCTATTTACTTAGTAGATTGACGCACTCGAAACGTTAACTTTAAATTAAAGCACAGAGCTCCTGCATAGAGTTTAGAGCAGCCGTACCGTTTTCAGGAGAGTAAATTGACATTAAGTTTTAGCGTGCATATAAATTAAGACTATTTGAGAACATCATTAGGGAATCGAGTTTAATATTACTTTACTGAAAATATTCTGAAATCTTGACAGACATATATCTAACAAACTAATTTTTACTTAAAACTAGCTAATTATGCATTAAAAAGGCACAACTTAAACTTGAATACTCTTTAGGTCTACGTGTTTAATTACCGTCTATAAAAATTGGGTAGCGAATACACCGAAAGCAGCGTGTTACGTGCAAAGATTATCTAAATATCGAGGACCGATCGCTCGAAGCATTTTAGTGTACAAAAGTACAATGTGGTAGTGTACTCACAACAGTCGGAACCTGTCCGGGCAACACCTGGCCCGGTGTAAGGCCCATCTGCTGCATTAAGGCGTTCTTCAGTGCTAGGTGATTTCGACCGTTGATCAACAACTGGTCTTTCAAATGCTGCGGTGGATGAAAGTACTTGCAGGGTGGCTTTTCGCGATTACACCTTCCCTGGAACGTCATTAAATATCAATTTCAGTTATATAAATCATACGTTTATTACCAACATAGGCTTGTTAGTTACTTATTATATTTAGTGTTGACATAAACTAAGGAAAAACTAGTCATTGCGCCATTTAGTATACGATAGCCATATAGAATATTTAGCCATATATATACCCATGTAGAAGATATAAAAAGAACTATCAAGGCATAAGAGAGAAACAGTTTAGAAGTTCCAAAATAAGAGAAACTCTCGGACCTTATTTGATACTTTAGCGATAAGATCGCAGACTTCATGACGTTAAGTGTAGTTTAGATCACTAGTACACAAATATATGTATTGAATATATTATATATGAATGAAAACCCATGAAATCCAATTTATGACGTACCTACGTAGCTGATAAAAAATGCTTCACTCGATTTTTCTTTATAACTGAATCTTAGGCCGTGTCAAATATTGTGCCTTCTTTCTGTTCGGCACATTTTCAACGTCTATGAGGCGCGAAATAAATGCCTTTTGGAATAGCAACCCTCCACCACACCCGTCTATGATGATTTATTTGCATCTGCGTAATTAACTGTCGCACTACGTGACGGGAAGATCTTTGTAGCCATTTTATTGTGACCCGCCAGGCTTCCTCAACTATATTTTATTCAACGAAAAGACACGAAAGCCCTTATCGCTATTCCAGAGAAAATACTTATACAAACAAATACCACCGAAATATTCAAGCGTTTGAATAGGGGATTCGTTAGACGATAATGTCCACGACGTAGCGTTAGAAAGGTGATTTACAGAGTAACTTTTGTAACTCGTTTGCGATGATATCGCGTTAAGTTTGTTCATTTTACACACTTATACCATAGCAATACAGAGAAAATCTTAGACGAAATATAAATGAGCGTGAATCTTTACTATGAACTAAATCAAATGCAGAGATGTTCCCAATTTTCTCAGTTATTAAACTTCGGCCATGCGTGCTAAAACTGGCTGGTAGAAGCAGTCGGCTGCATTTAGATTAACTTGTTACTGGCAGACATAATGTTAGTTGGACGGTCGTCTCGCAGTTTAAGCTGAGGATAAAGTTAATATTTCCTGTTACCCTGTACCGTATACTTTAGCTGAGTTTCAATTTTAACCAGATCGTTTGTCAAACTTAAAGGGTTGAATAATAACTAAATTGTTTTAATAGTTTTGTGGTAGACTAAAAATAAAAATAACATTATTGTACCAGAATTCAGAACATATATGTCAGATTTTTTTAAAGAAGAAGCGTTTATATCGTTTTTCGTTTGTATAAAATTACAATTTTATTTTTTAAGGACATCATTCGTACCAGTAGTAATAAACGTGTGTCGCGGAGGACTTTATAAACATTCGATTAACAGATGTAAAGACACCCGGACTTAGAATACTCATTATGAGCCACAGAAATTATTGTATTAAGTAATTCATTCCCCTTTTTTAATATAATACTTTCCCACAGATAATGATTAATGTGTAAATCTAGACAATGAAAGTAATTAAATTCGCAAATTCGTGCAAATTATAAAAAGGACATATTGTTAATTGGGATTCCGTTGCTGGGGATGCAGATATATCTCAACATGGATAAGGGTGACGGATGTCTGCGCCGATGTAAACGGCTGCGTCGTGCAATACAAATTACCGTCCAACATGTTACGACAGGTTAATTGTTCTTTGAACACAGACTTTTTAATACCATTACTTACCATGGCCCTAATTTCATTCGCAAGAAACGTTTTACAACGTACAATGATAGTGGGCGTTCTTTGATTACTTCTAACATAATCTAATTATTGTAAAAGTAAAAAAAAAAAAAAAAACAAAGAGTAACCACTACAAAAATATTGATAACCAATATTTATATATCATAGAAATATATTATGTAAATTGAGGTGTTTTATATAATACTAGCTTCTGCCCGCGACATCGTTCACGTGGAGTAGATACTTTGGAATACCGAAACGTTAAGTTAAGCTCTCAAAACGAAAAATACCCCGATTTTTAAACATTATTCATTGGTGCTCCGCTCCTATTGGTCCTAGTGCGATGATATATAGCCTATAGCCTTCCTAGATAAATGAGCTAACACCTAATACTGGAAGAAATTTTTTGAATCGAACCAGTAGTTCCTGAGATTAGCGCGTTCAACCAAACAATCCTCCAGTTTTATAATAATAGTACATATAGATTTTTTTTTCGAACTGACTACGCTATTGACCAAGCAAGGTCTTAACAACTTCACCGTACTACAAGATTGAAATTATATGTAAAATATAGCAGATAATGTATTCCCATCATGATAATGAATTTCCGTATCTGGAATACTAGCTTTGTACTTTACTCTCACAATGGTGTCCGATTAAAGGAAAAATTACGCCAATCACACGAGACGCTCGTGTCTCGTTACGGCGAGAGCGTCGCGACGGCCGAGTGCACTCTAAATCTGTGATGTATATAACGAACAAGATTGAAGAGCAGGCGACTGCAGTCGGCAAGCGCTTCCTTCGTTAAAGCCACACCTTGCTTGTTACCAAATGAACTGTGCACTCCATCATGCAATAAACCATGGAAAATATGTGTCTGTATATTATGATGAAAAAGCTCTTGTTTGCTTTATTAGGGTAACATGATATGTACTGCCATGCATTTAGTATGAGCATTTGAGAAAGACGATTCTCACATCTCAAACTCGGAATATATACGAATACATAACCAATCTACATATTTAAAAGCTATTAAAATGTGATTCTATAAAATCTATAAAGTTATATTAGTTTCATGAAAATATTCGAATGATATTCGAAAATAATCGAAAGTAATTTCTAACTCTTTCTAAAATTCGAATTCTTTACATCAATTTTTATTTACTTTAAATGTAGTCTGGTGAAGCTGTCAAGACCTTGCTAGGACAAAAGCGTAGTCAGATCGAAAAAAGAAAACTTGAAATAATAATTTATAAAATAATTAATTAATATTTTAACGAGTTAATGGGTAAAGATATAATTTTTCAGAAAGTATTCTATAAAATTGACGTGTTATTTTGTTCGACTCATCTTAATCATCTTAAGACAGCTTACACACTATTTACACTAAAATATAATTTACCTATGCCTGTATACATTCTAATCTAGGTTTTGCCTACGATTACGCTCATATAAATATAGATTTCATCTATCCCTCGGGAACATTACTTTTCTAGACGTAAGGTACCAATGTCCTTTTATGTACTTCTGACAATGTATATGCAAAATTTTAAGTTGATTGATTAAGTAGTCAAGGCGTGAAAGTGTAACGAACAAACAAACATGAATATTCACATGTATAATATTAGGTTAGGTAAGTTAGTATGACGTTCTGGTATACGAAAATCAATTATGCAAAGCCTCGTTATTAAGTGCATTTCAATTAGATTTAACGCATTGTTTATGATTCTGCTTATTTACACAATCAAACGGTAAACTTTTAAAATTGTATATATCCTTACACACTGTAGAGCTCATGTTTAATATAATAATACAGTCAAAATTGTTTATGGCGACATCGCGGTAGTACGGTGAAGCCGTGAAGACAATGCCGGGTCAACGCTACGGGACTACGCTAGTCAGTTGAAAAAAAAACGACATCGTTTAGAACAACGGTGGTTATATTGACCCAGAACAAGGTTATATCTCGCAAACATCATCTGTTGTTACGACTAAATATGAGTAGTCCCTTCAATGTCGTTATAACAGATTTTGACTGTATTCTCATTGAGGTTCTATAATTACAATCATAACTGTATAAAACTGTATCTTTAGATAGATGTTTTCTTGTCCTTGGACAAAAAAATGTTTATAGTTATTTTATAACAAAACATAGTGTGAACAATATAAAGTATATTAAGTTTATACCAGTGCTCGTCCAATGGTCGAGCTTCCACCATAAATAATGATTTTTCCATTAGTTTATCGATAATAAGTTCTTAATAATAACTAAAGCTCATAAATAACTATAAAATAATAAAAATAGTGAAGAAAATCGGCTGAGAAACAAAGGAGATAGATGTTTTTAACCGTTTCCCTACTGCCTATTTTTATGTATATAAATTTTTATCCAATGTAAATATAAAATAATCCCAACTGTACTTTAAAAGTAATTTATCTTAAATACACATAAACGGAATGATTTCGTATTGTAATATTGTTTATCAAAACAAATGAGGAGCCAAGCGTGATGTCGAGAATGCGTGTCAAATGAACGATGCGGCCGTTAATCGATTAGAACGTTCGATCACGATTGATGGATTGGCGACACGCTGTCGGCGGTGCGCGGCCGGCCGGCCGGTCCTACGCGCACAAACACCACACATCCATTCCGATGTTGGCCCGACACGCGTCCCGATAAATTGACACGAGGAAAACAATGGGCTAACGAGCCGATGAATGACACTCTCCTCCGCGATCCGACCCAAACCACCGCCTGTACGAACGAAAGTGAGTGCCAGAAATATTTGGGGACAGACGGAAATAGAAACGGCCGGTGTGTGATGCCAAAGCTACGACGATAGGCTGTAGGCGCCCGCGGCACGTGCTCCAACGTGATTCTGAGGATTAATCAAATTACTCAGAAATAAATATGTCAATTTAATTGATAATTAAACTTCTGCATTTCATCGGTTTTAAATTTCGATACTTAATGAAACGATACCTGATTTAAAACAAACGACCGTCAAACAACAAATAGTAAGGTTTTTTTATTTCGAACTGACTACGCTATTGACCTGGCAAGGTCTTTACAACTTCACCGGACTACAAATAGTAAGGAATTAAAGGAGTTTTTTTTTAACTATATTAAAATTTGTAGTCATATTTATTTCTTTTGTTTTATATACAAAGATTAAAATAGTTCATGAAGAAAGACTTTTTGCACTAAATGCCACCAACATTCTTATGCTCTATATATACAAAAAATGCGTTATGACATTCAATTTTTGAATGACTCGATTGCAATATTTATTATCCATTTAATAAAATAGAACATGATAGACGTGTAGTAATCGAAAATGTTGTACCTTGTGAATTTTAGATATAGGTGATCAGAAGAGGTTTTATTTTCAGCAAACGAGGTGATACAACTTTGCTCTTTCAAATTATATCTTTTAATATCTCTCTGTAATGCCTTACAGTGGCAGAACTATCAAAAAGTGGTCTCGATTAGATTTGCAATCCTATATGGGTAGTTTATCGTAGGCTATTTTAAACTGCAATAATCAATTAACATCAGTGATTCAGATTCCCACCATGCCTGTCTCTTACTTCGTATCAAAATATTTAATCTCTTTTGATTTAATTTAATTTCTTGATAAGTCAAATTCATATGACATACATAAGGCACTTGCTAGCTCAAGTTTTCTGTATGCCTAATATCAGTATTTATGCGCCTGACATATATATGAGGTTTACAATTTTTCAAAAGCAATAGTATAATAGAAAAGTTTATGATTTATTCATTGAGACGAAGATATAGTTATTACGAATATTCGTTATTCTGAGCAAAGTATTTCATTAAACAGACCTTGAAACATTGAGAAAGGAAAATAATCACAAACGAAGATCCAATCCTGGATGCCGCAAGTAATTTTTTTCCCGAAAGGCCACAGCGGGGGGAAAGGTGGAAATCTAATTTGCAAAATTTTGTGGCCTGGAAGGGAATTAGGGTAAGCAAAGTCAATTCTGAAAGTAAGTAAATTTGAATTTAAAATGATTTATAGAAGCACAGGGGAGTGGCTAATGAGGCATCATGCGAGAGGGGCGCGTGTTTACTCCTCGTACTCGCGGCGTATTTTTTTATTGCGACCTCTGGGCGGACGCTGGCACCGCCCGTCACGGCGCATAACGTATTGCTTACGTAATTTCAAACACGCCTACCATCCAAATAATTAGCACCTATGTAATCGATTTAGTATGAACTCAATATAAATTATCTTATGACAAGCTGATACCCGCGACTTCGTCTGCATCGTTTATTATCCAACAATATGAGAAACAATTACAAGCACCACACCGCTTGCGCCACTTATCCACGGTAAGAAAATATACATCGCTGAATGCGAATGCTTATAAAACATTGTAGTTTCTTAAAACATTATATCAAATGAAGCTCTCGTATTATTTTCAAATAAGGACTAAAATAAAATAAATAAATGTCTAAGAAGTAAAAATTAAAAAAAGATTGAAATCTATTCAGTAGTTTTTTGCATAATACGCGCACGACAGACTTCTATAATTTTATTTATATAGATAATAACAAAACGGTAACAAAATGTTACAAACATGATAAGGTATTCTCTGGTGAGAGGTAAAATTATTTGTTAACGCTGACTTCTTTACTGTGTACATATCGGTTACGAGAATAAACGAATGAAATATAAAATTGGATGTAGTAAATCTTTGGAACTAACTACTGATCTGATAAAGGTTCTTTCAGTGGAAGATAGCTATGGTCAATTTCATAGTTGAAAGATGTTTTATTGTTAAAAAGTATAACATTGTAAGTAAAATATACGAAGTCACTGGACATATTTAACAGTTCAAAGAAATATTATGTGAACCGTTATTGGAATATAAGATTAACTTAGTTAATGATTGTAAGTTCGCATTGCGGTGCCGCGATTTTAATACGATGTTAAATTATGCAATAGCGTGCTTTGTTATCTTAACCACTATTACTGCAAGCAATGGTGTCCGTAGTGCACGCGGTTACTTCTAATTTATTTCGCAATTATAACCGGTTACAATATATATCAAAATTCTTCTAAGCATTGAAATTTACAATCGAAAACAAATTTCTACTGAGACCAGTATCGTAACTTAAGCTGTAGACTGTAATATAGCGTTGGCGGACGGTCGTGAGGACCTGCGGGGTGCGAGATTAATGCAACGGAAGCGGGTGCGACCTCTCCAGGTGTTTCATTAAATTGCGCGAGGCACCTCGGCCGGCTCGTACGGCCATTATGAACACTGCAAGCTCGAGGGCCATTCGCTTTAAGAACGCCCGCACCACTTTGTAACAACCTTAATGAATCTTGTTACTTATAGGCTCGTCTAAATTGGCTATTTCACTAACGTAGGAAGGAAAAAAACATTAGGCTAATAAACACTCCTAGCGCCATTAACTGGTTAGACGAGTGGGGTTCATTTCATAAAATTCAGAGGGTTAAAGAAACGCATTTGATAATTCATAAGTTATACTGCTAAGTTAGATTACGTTGAAATAATGACCTAAACGTTATAACCGTATATAAAACATTATTTTTGATTCTCTATTCATGAGTGTAAATGGTAGAATAAATCATATGTAAAAGAAGGAGAATAATTGCTTAAGACATTAATAATATTCGATCTTTTTTGCTAGTAACATAAGCTATCTTGTAGATTATTTTAACTTAAGAATATTGTATACTAGTACATCCTTAGCATATTAGAACTTACTTAATGTAAATCTTATACAAAATTGTTCACGTGTTCAGTAAAGTATAGCAAAATCAGTCTTGAATGTATAACGCTAAGAAATATGGCGCGATATTGCTTCTCCCTACTAATCAGTTTTGCCGTGCTGCAACACTAGTTATTCCAAGCAGTCAACTGAAACAGCCGATTCCGCTTAACGCTTGCTCACTTTCGACTTGAATGTTTATTTAAGAAGCTTATACCATGACATATCGGAATCTGTCTTACTCAAACTATCGTGTAAGTGCTTTAGCTAGCAATCTAGCATGTGATCGTGAAAGCTGTAAAGTAGTCAAACTATAATAATATCCGGGGAAAACTTTTTTCCGTTTCAAATGAGTCTCACTTCAATATTATTTGAAGTTAATTTAATTTACAGTTTAAAAATGACATTAATTTTAACAAATATAAAGAAATTTGTTTATGTGTTATATATAATATTCTAAGGTTTTCTTTTAACCCGTTCGCTATATATCTCTATTGTAGAACTTGATCAATTAAAAAAAAATTAGATATAACAATGTTCCGCTTATGATATTGTAAAAATATTGAAATAAACATTTATTGGGACATTCAGTTGTTATACTTAGGATATATGTGTTTTAAATATAGTGAAATACTTTATATTTGTAACAACAATTGAAAGTAACTGTATTAAGATGTTAGAAGATTAAGCATACGGAACAACCGCTCTTTTCTAAGGCGTGTTTCTTGTTCCATCATGTGGCCAAATGGTACATGTTACGAAAATCAGCAGAAACTATACTTATAAGAGAAGTATAGCTTGTAATCTGATTTCGTGTTTAATAACTATGTTTTAAATTATTAATTCATGCATAAGTTAGCCGTCGAAAGCGTCATAATTGTATAACCCACAAGCTAATTTAACACAGGAAAGCCGACCACGGATGTTAATCAGAAAAACTTTTGACTTTCGATAGTTTTTATTCACTATAGTTACGGGCAACAATAGTTGTATAACAACAAAGGTTTCTGAGACGTTTCCGTAACGGTATTTTTCCTGCCTTTGTACTGATTTAATAGAAAGCGTTGAACGATATCGGATCCTTTCACAAACCGTAGCTTTGACTTCGCGGAGGATAGTTAGTGTCTATTTCATATAAGTACGTCTACCGTATAATTTTTTTCTCTAGAGATCCGTTCATCTTTTATATTTAAAAACTGTGGTATTGGCACAGTGTGACAAGAAACGACAACTGTTAACTGAATTATCTACAAAATAAAGAGCTTTTAATACATACGATAAGGGAAGTTTAAGAGGAGTTCTCGGGAGGGGATGGGGGACATACCGATAAATTGGGCGGCACTTAATTATGATCTCGGGCGGCATCTTGCAGGCGGCTAATGTCCCGGACTCGTTTAATGCGCGAACTTGTAGACTCGGCTCCAGTGGGTGTGATAAATCTCTAGCTGTGACCCTTGGCCCGGCAGATCTAAGGTACGCATCTATTATACACTTCTAGGATAAAAATATAAATTCGATGGTCTTATTCTGTCATTGTTTATTTTAAAGTTCTATGAGTATTCATATACCAATTGTAATTTTGTTTACTTAACCCGTGAGAGATATCTAGGAGATCTAATGGACAAATTGCAAACAATAAACGATTATCATAAAAAGGATAAACAGCATGAAATTATTATTAATTATTGGTGCTATGCCTATTGTCCTTTACAATAATGAACTATGATAATAAACATTAGTTAATGACAAAAAAAGTATTCCTTTTGTATTTATCTTCTCCAATTAGTTTAATACTTCTAAAGTAAAATTTAATTCAATAGTCGAGTTCTAAGCGTGTCGTATTTCATATAAAGCTTTTAATGCCCTCAACAGCCAGTAAACATGTTAACATAAATAAATTTCCTAAACATACTGAAGTTATTAACCGCAATGATTTACGAGAAGAGTCAAAAGTTTGTTCGTTTTTATGTAGCGAATGTGGATACGTGTGTAGTAGGAAATTGTTGCGGGAACAGTACACATTATGAAAAGTGGCACAATATAATAGTATCGCGTCGGGAAAATGCCGCGGAGGATGACATCGACTTGGGGCGCAAGGCGCAGTGGGCGACGTATTATCTACGTATAATTAAAGCGAGCAAGACGACGGCAAGACGTTACGCCCGTCCTAACGACTTTTATGGCGCATGTAACATTGCTGGTACATAAAATAAATGTGCCGCCTCTAACGCCCCGATATAGCACAATGTTTCGAAATTAATCGCCAAAATGTTTACTCTCACGCTACGTGAATGCCCTTATTCACACTATATTTGTTCATAATCAAGTAAATATTAGAAAGATTTCCCTTCTCCACTAATGCTTTTTTTCATTGATCGAATACTTTAAGTTACACTGTTAAAATAACATTCCAAATATTTGTCTTGATAGATCGTTTAAATATATAACTTCACTGAAATATACTGCCATTTTGGTTAAATACTAAAAATGATTTGTGCATAAAATTGTACGTAAAGATAAGTAAATTTGTACGTAAAATAGTAAGGTATATAAAATATTAAGAACGGAATGTGTCAATATTTAGATAAAAAGTCTTAACGAACTAATTGTTTCAAACTATAAAAAAACTGCAACTATATCTTCGAAATTCTTTTTTAATTACTAAACTAATACATGTGACTTTTATAATTAAAGTTAATGCCCACATCATTGATATCGCGTAATTCAGGTACTGCAAATGAGAAAACGTGTTCAATTTTAATGAAATCACGTTATGTTAAAAACTGGCATAGCTCTGGTGATGAGTACATAACGACTAACCAACCTGAACGCCTGTGATTGAGTAAATTTATAAGTAATATGGCCTTCTAATTATTTGTTATAATAACGTACAGAACACTGGCACGAAATGCATCATCAGCTTACTAGTACATACAAAATTAAAATCAAACGAATTTAAAGAAGAATATAATTGTATTTGGTTGAGCTTTTATTAGAGTAATTATATATTTTGAAATAACAAAATAGTGCACCGAATCCAAATCATCGAATCTTGCAAAATAATTTACTATTATAGTCTGCGAAACTTAATAATTAGATTGAAAGTTTATGAAATAACTTACTGTTAATAATCAAGCATTACGACTCTTTACTAATGTAATTAATTAATTGGTCATAAACTCATAGTTCTTTTAAAAATTAATATCTCTGTATTCGATATTCTCATGTTTATAGGTTTACTTCTTTATTTTCCAATGTGTTTCTCGTTTAAGTTAAAGTCATGCGTATCGTATGTTCATAATGTCTGTGCGTTTTTTATTTTTATTTACAAAACGTAGTGAATGTTCGCCAGTTCAGCTTTGTACGGTGACACTCCGCATCTCGACCTGTCATTTAAATCTTTACATGTCCACATTAGCTTTATAGACGGCGGGAAGCTTTCTCCGACGCTAGCGTTGCCTGAGTGCACTTTTATTGTAGATGAAATACCGTAATTGCCACTCGGAGCCAAGCCGTGACTGACGGCTTTTCTACGTGCTAATTGTACCATCTCATCTATGTGGCGTATAGTTGAGATCAAAATATCATGGGTCACTGTTTCACACGATTTTAATGGACATAGTAATTTACTTTTTTCGCGACAAACTTCTGAACCAATAAATGAATATAGGAATTTTCTAATAAGATGCCTTTGCTAAATTCAACGTATAATAGCGCTGAGATGTTTTAACAAGATCATAATTGTATAGGAATATTACAAACGTAGTAGTCCGGTGAAGCTGTTAAGACCTTGCTAGGTTAATAGCGTTGTCAGTTCGAAAAAGAAAAAAAATACAAACGCTGACAGGAAATCCGTATCAAAGTTCTTTTTTGGTAAACGAATGAAAACATTTAAAAATAACAATTTTATCCGCCAACCCCCAAACGTATGGTAACATATGTTTGGACGTACATATAAATGTATATATGAGTACATAACTCAATAATTTTGACAAGCTATAGCTTTTCAAGTGTAGTTGCCATCACAAATAATCTCATAAATATACTTAAATAAGCATATCTTATTGTTTTATTGTTTTACTAGATGGAAGAAATAGGAGATCGTTGGCTGGATTATTATGTGAGGCATTAAGCAGACGATTTTGTACAGCGGATCGATTGTAATAAAATTAAATAATGATAACTGTAATAAAATTTGAGGAATTAAGTGTTGGAACTAGTTGCACGTGGCATCAAAAGGCCATAAAACGGTGTGGGCATGTTGGTCGGAACCGGTATGGAATAGAGCAGAATGCACGATATCTGCATTGTGGGGCGGCGTCATGGCGCCGGCGGGTCTAGGCGACATGGCGGCGGCGGCGGCGACGACGGCACATACATCAGACACGCAACCAACACCCACCGTACCAGCAACTCCTCACTCCCGCTACCCCCATCCACTAATTTTCAAGGTTTTATTCCTATCTTTGATTCTACTAATGGCTTTTGAGGAATTCGTATCTTTAGATAACTTTAGTTTAAGTTTATGTACATTACATTTTAACAGAAATATTGCTAAACATATTAATTGTACGATTGTACCTAACACAATTTGATGTTTATTATACGATATATTAACTTTTTGGAAAATTATAACTAGTGTTACTTGTGGTTACCTCGATTCGTAATATTCATAGTTAAACAACTGAGTCACTATCAAGATTAACATAAAAAAATCTTTTTGTTACAGTATGTATCATAAAAACCATAAAGACATGCAGATTTTGGTATTTATTGCGTCATGTTTCGACATACGACACGTAATGGGTTTTCCGATTTTTAATGGATAAAATTATTTCGTCTGAAGTTGTTCACGGAGTCGTATTGTTTTATACATAACATTTGTTGCAATAATGGTAAATATATATTAAATTATGATCGTTCATGAAAGGTAAATAATAAAATATATTTTGAAATATACCACACGGTAAACTTGTCATATATTTTTGCAACAGGAAAATTGATATATAAAGTTTAATATTGAGGAAATTATGGTTTCCTTGTACGGTTCACTTTATTAATACGTTAAAATGTTATTGATATATTTACATTAGCGTATGTATAAAAAATATGAATCTGAAATAAACTATTAATTAAAAAATCTTACAGTTTACATTTATCAAAAGTATAACTCAAGTATCGTTTCCCCAAAGTAATTTCTCTTTAAAAAAAATATATAATAGTGGGTCATAGGACTTTATTCAAAGCAAAAATGTGGCCGCATCATTTATCGTCGAAGTCTCTTCGTAAAAAAAAACAACAATGCTACGACTATATTTGTGCATGCGCCATATGCAACAACTCCATATTTTCGCAGACATATTAGTCACAATGTCTGTGTCGACGTATTATGACCGCCCGACGCATATAATTATACTTAGCAGCACAATACTTAGGCAAACAAAAGAGGTAATTAGCCTACATACATATATTTGTATTTTGTCTATGGTAATTTTTTTGTTATATTCGGATTTTAAAGAAATTTATATCCTTGTTTTTTTACTTTTAAACAATAAAGTTATCAGTCGACAAAATTATTATTAATTACATATTAGCGGACCCAGCAGACATTGTCTTGCCTTGATAATAAAAAAAATTCTAAAGATCAACCGCAGCACCACCTACCGGGTTTAGTTGTGAATCTAAACTATTCTTGAATCTACACAAAAAAAATCATCAAAATCTGTGCAGAGTTTTGTGAGGAGTTCAACCTCCACACGTACAGAAGAATTATATATAAAACCAAACTCTAATCAACAAAATTGAGTTTTATGTAAACATTCTTATAAATAAAAATTCATCATTTGTGTAATTTCTTAAGTATATTACAAGTATTTGAATCTTACTAAAAGTTAAAATAATCCGCAAGAAATGGTACTTTAAAGAAAATTGGTTAACTTTTTAAACGATTGTTTTCAATCTTTATTTAATTTTACATCTTATACCTTAAATGAACTTTCAGTGTTCTTTACATTAGTTTAGTATGGTGAAGACCGAAACTGAGGTTGATGCGATGTAACAATTTCAATAGTATTAGGAGTCTTTTATAAAAAAAATACAAACAAAAACAAAATGAATATTTTGTATTTTTCTAAAAAGAAATATAAATATTGATAATTCTGATTATTTCATTGCACTTATGATTATCGATTGATGATATCAATTTATTCCAAAAACGTTGCAAGTCATTACGTAGATATATTTCCAGTCAATTATAAATTATAATATTCAATAATGACCCACACTAGTTTAGAATAATCTCCCTAGTAAAAGAATAATTATTAGCGTGGTGCGTAAGGACCACTTGTATGTTATTATTCTCAGGATCAGCAAAACGCAAGGGCATCTGAATCATGGTTAGTCAGTTGATGATCTCGTAATAATTGTAAGTTCGGTAGGTACTATGTTTGTCCATAATAAAGAAAAAGAATACTTGCATAAATAGTACATATTTTCAATTTCTATTTGTGCAAAGTTTCAAACAAAACATCGGTAATAATCCATAACGTTACTAATTAAAGTAGTCCGGTGAAGATGTTAAGACCTTTCGAGGTCAATAGCGTAGTCAGTTCGAGAAAAAAAAGGTTACTAATTAAACTAAGATTAGTAGAAGCACGCAAATTTCGAAGCTGAGGACACGACTACTGAGTGTAATAATGGAGATAACACTCAATTTCTTAAGTCAGCGCCTCTAGCTATACTGGTTTGAACTAATACCTACTTACTATCTATATATATATACATATATCTAAGTATGTATGTATAGAGTCATACTGTATACACGCCGTATACACGCTTTTAATTATATTTAAATTTATAATGGAAATAATTTCACTCAATTTTAAAATTAACCATTTTTATCATATAAATTGACGAATTGACTTAAAGATTTATTTAACATTCCGAACAAGATTTATATTTATTTTAATGACATAACACTACAGTACAGTTTTGATGTCTAGTTGCAAAAGTATTGTTAATCGATTAAGATAATTAAAAAAACCAAAGTTACATAACAACGTCATCTATTGAAATATGTCATAAAAAATCATATAAAATTGCTTCCAAATACATATCGAAAATGTGAAAAGAACGTGGTTATTACACTGGTCTTGCCAAATTCGACCACAGTAAATTATCTTGTACGTATTTATTGGGAACGAATGAAAATACACAATCATTCATACTCCTACATATCTTATAAGATGGTCTTAACAGCTTCACAGGACTAAGCATTGCAGATTTCTTTTTTTTATTATTTATAATAAGTTTTACTTTATTTCAATGTTTATAGTGCTTCTAAGCTTACGAAATACCACACAATATAGTCTTTGGGTAATGAAACGCTGTAAAAATTACATTATTGTAGCCAAATGTAAATCATAGAGTATTTTCCCATAAACATAGGATTTGGATAAGTGTGAAAAAAGTCTCATGGAATTAGACTTGTAGATATAATTAGAATAAAAATAATATCTAGTTTTTATTGGTATGTTGTAATTTGAAATAATACAACCCCTTACTGTACCTATTGTTATAGTCTCCTCATACTTAAGTTTTGTGGAAGTTTAAACAACCTTCAGTTCCATAGATTCTCGTATTATAAATAACTCCAATAGTAAGACAGAAAAGCTCGAGCATTTTGAACACTACTAAATTTTTGCACAGAAAGGTTCATTTTAGGGGAATGGAGAGCACGGGACGCTTCCCATATTGTCGGTTGCACCGGCGCGGCGTACACCTATTATCCAATGCAAATCCGAATTTCCCACATATCGTAGTGTACCTCGTTTCACCTCGCTATAGCGGCTATAAATAACTCAATGCGTTACAAATATGAGCCTTGGAGCCGAGTAGTTTAGCCCGACTGTCTGACCTTTTGCATTAATAATGTTTTTAATGAAATATATTCAATTTCTAGTTCCTTTTAATAATGTACGTCGTCCTCAAAAAAGAACACAATGTCTCCGTATACTTAGTACATACGAAATTTACTTTATATTGTTTCACGGGTGTTTTGCTTAATATGTTTATACTTATTATTACACGTAGTTATCCTTTAAAGGTATGAATAAAATTTGCATCGAGGACGGTATATTTTACTTGTGTTGAAGTGAATATTACGAATTGTTAAAATAATTAATCACCGGGAAGATATTTTTCGAATGTGGAAGTTGTCTCGTATTAGACATTAATGCGGGTACGAGTATAATGTTATTAAGAAATTTACTACAGTAATTTTCAGAAAATAGTTTAATACATTTCCGAGGAAATTTCATATTATATGTAGGAAAAACTTTATAACAAGTTAGTTAATGAAATGAATCCAAGGCGACTGTTCTAAGGTAAGAAGATCAGGTTGGCAAGTGTTATGTACTGAAAGTAAACCCTTAAAAACGAATCGAGGTAAAAATTTACCGAATACTATATATGTACGTACTTAATGTGATATCATTAAATACTTATGCAATTTTCTGTGTAGCGAGAATTTAGCCTAGAACTAGAATAACAAATTAAAAGATGGAGGAAACTGCTTACTTTAGTTCCTTCAAGTTTTTTCAAGAACGTAGCGGATAATTAGATAGGATGTTTGCGCAAACCGGGCAGCCGAACAAATTCAGGTAAACGATTTTATTATTACATATGGGAGTGCCAGACTAAACATTAAAAAGAAGTTTTTAAGCAAAAAAACTTACTATATTATAAGAGATTTTTTAATTTCACTTGAATAAGAACAATGTAAGAACGGACACAAAGGATACTAATTAGATTAACGCGTGACAACAATTAATTTCATTTCTATTCATAAGTAAATCAATAAAAAGAATTAACAATTGTGTTATAATAAAATTAATAAAACAATTATAAATCTTACCTAACTCCAAATAGTACGTTCACAAAAAATTGAAATATACAACGATAAGCAAATAACCGTCAGCACAGTGAGGCACCTGTCTGTGGAATGGCCAGCAGCTACGTTATGCCTAGCGGTACAATTTAATTAAATATGGCTTCGGATTACCCCTACGAGGCTTCACACTAACTATCATATTTTCCAACCCTCCATTAAACTTCCTCTTTTGACTGTATATTATAATCATAAAGTATCGACATACCTTTTCCGCATGTATTTCTCATAATTAACTTATTATAACGTGACACCTTAAATAGATTACCTGAAACAAAAAGATAACACAATTACTCGTTAATCGCGATTTGTTTACTTCGAATACAATTAGGTTAAACAATGTTCCTAATAACAACAATGGCAACGGGAGTGATGAACCAAAGTTACTTTGGTGTAAAGTCTTGACTTTCATAATAATGGGTTTCGTTGGAGCGAAGCGGCGAGGGAGGCGCGATTGTATCGGATGATAAACATCGGCCGCCCGCCGCGCCATCCAACAGTCGGCGCTAATTAAACAACAACGGAGAAAATTAATTTGATTGTTTTGGAACTGCGCCTCTTTTGATTTCATCCTACGAACGGTTTACCTCACGAGAATACGTCAGCGAAATCTCTTGCAAGCTTGATGTATCTCTTTTCACAGTGACGCGCGGTTTGTTTCATCCGTCCTACTGGTCGCTGCATAAAAGTCAGCAAGCCACGGCAGCAAACACGACAGAACTAAGTTAGCGTTTGATATTCAAATGAAAACATGCAAGTGCTCCTACGGATCGATGACCGACAGGATGTTGCAGGTAAATAGAAGATATATATATACCAACATTATAAAGTGGTAAAATTTGTGAGTTTGTGACGTTGTAGGGGGCAATCTCAGGAACTACTGGTCCGATTTGAAAAATTATTTCAATATTATATAGCTCATTCATCGAGAATGGTTATAAGCTATATATCATCGCACTAAATCCAATAGGAGCGGAGAACCAACGAAGAATGTTTCAAAATCGTTTTTTTTCCTCTTGAGAGCTTCCGCTGCGTGTTAGCGGTATCCCAAAGTATCTACTCCACGCGAACGAAGTCACGGGTAGAGGCTAGTATATATATACATATACATCTCTACATGTATTGGATTATATAAACATATTTCAATAAAACACTTCCACGTTATCCAACAAAAACAGTTTGGACTAATGAAATATATAGTATCAATGAATTTCCTGGAGCAAATGCTGGGGGATTCCATTAAAACTTTCATTAGTTAACTCCTTGCTATTTCGACAAAATTTGGAAAAGTCTATTAATATGCTCATTACGCAATAAAAAGGAAACAAATTATTATTTAAATTTATTTTATAGACTCATGAGAAAATAACATATTGCAATTGTGTAACTTCGCTTATCGCTTGCTTTTCAATATATTGTTTTGTACCTAAAAAGATGCGTTTTGAACTCACGAAATTTTATCTTATTTTAAACTGTGGTTTTCATAATTTCTCTGTATTTGTGAACCACTTGAAAAGTAAGTTTTTTAATCGTATGACTAATTAGGTAATTATAATACACAACGAGAACAGATACCTGTTCTCTGCTCAGTGATAATTCAAGAATTCGCGACGGACTTATTAGGTGTTATCTTTGCGTTGGTTAGTTCGTAGAATTCACAAATTGGCATTATAGATTTGGTTAACTAAATCGATCGAAAACTCGACAAAATACCGACGAGCATCTTCAAAGATATTTAATGGTCTTTTGTCGTTTTTTACTTTCATTGGTTTCTTTGAAACTTTTAAACACTTGTAGCTACTCTTATTTTGTGTCGCAGAATTTTATTGCAAGTATCATGCATAGTAACTACGAGGAGTGAGTTTCAAAAATCACTTGAATTTACCAATCTAAATGAATATATGCTCGTTTTATGAACTAATTTAACTCGTGATAGTTATAGTAAATTTTGAGTTATCAAAATCGAGTCTGGGCTCGCTAAAGCTTCATGGTTCAAAGTCCCCTTTTCTACAATCTTGGGGGACGTAACACGATCATGTAACACTGCCGAGGTGCAACTACTTTTAACATCCCCTTCAATGTTATTTTATGATTTAAAGACGGTGATTTCAAAATTAAAGCAATAATGTAAAACATAACAAGTTAGAGTCACTTTTGATTATGACGATTGAAATGGTTACACTTTCAACTTTTAAGTAATCAAAGTATGTGTAGCTTGTAGATTAGTTTTAGAATGGAATTGGAGAATAAACACGAAGTTTGGACAAAAAGCTTAATGCGTTCCGTTGTGAAAACGCGAAATCACACACGGTGTCGTAGCGGGCCGCCTTGTTTCCTGTACGTAGGAATTATTTACGTGACACCTAATGGGAGGGGAAATACTTTGCATTGGGATAGATTAAAAGCGATAAACTTTTTGCTTACCTACAAATTGCTGAATCTAATTTTGTTTAGACAATGAAGGTTTTTTTTTTATAAATATTCGGGCAATTCATTTTTAGATTTTAAATATAGGATCGTAATTATGAGATGAAAATCGCCGACCTATTTTACCTTGAAACAGCTGACTTTTACAATAAATAATATTATAGTTTATCTCTAAATTCATTTACTTTTTTTTTTTTTCGAAATGACTACGCTACTGACCCAGCCAGGTCTTAACAGCTTCACCGGACTACATTCTTTTACACATTTTTAAGATGAATATGGCTATAATCAAATACATACTGGCGCTCCTAAGAAAAATTACTTCTGTGTCATTTATTGTTAAAATACATGAAATAACTGCAATGTGTAGGTAAATTTAGGGTGATGTATTATGGCGTATGTCGTTAGATTTTTATATAGATACATTTTGTAGGTGGTAGAGCCACGCTGAAGCTATTGCTGGCTTCAATATGAATTGTTCGGCTTGCTCGGGGTAGTAACACCCTCACAGAGAAAACCGACGTGAAGTAACAATGCTTGTATTGTTGCGTTTCGTTATGTCAGTGAAAGCGCCGGAGGCTCACCTCACCTCACCTCACCTCACCTTCCTCATCTCTTCTCTTCCTCCTCCCCTTCCCCCAACACAGGCTGGCAACGCACGGGCGACTCCCCTGGTGTTGCAAGTGTCTGTGGACGGTGGTAATCACTTAACATCAGGTGACCCACCTGTTCATTTGCCTCCTATTATATAAAAAAATATATATATAAAGATGTATTTTCAGATTACCTCCTTGAGGAAAAAGAAATTATTTACGTAAATGTGTATAGTAATAACATAGAAAGAGCGACCATTTAGAGAAAAGACGCTTATAATTACAGTGAACCAATATATTATTACATTAATCGCTGACACTACCATGTAACAAATACTGTTTTGATACCTTTAAGGTGGCAGTCATGCGTGCGGTCCGCCTGATTGTGAGTCGCAACATCTTATGGACTTTTCTGTGACAGATTAGTTCAGGCTTATGTTAAACGTAAAGGGCTTCATACGAATTTTATGAGTAAAAATCTAATTATATATTACTTCTATAATGGCATGTATGAAAATGAGATTATTGAACTAAAATAATTTGTTGTATAAACTGTATGGTTAATTAAGCCATTTTATCGGTAAAATCAGTGAGTATTTTCGGTCATTAATTGGAACCGTAGTGAAGTTTAATACAATGGAAACCGAATTAAAAGCATTCAGATGTGGTGAAGCGAATCGACTAAGTTGATTCAGCAGGGTAGCTGACACTTGCAACACTCGCTGTGATTTTACTCAGCATAATAAGAATAAGAAGTATTTATTTATGATAATTTAATACTTGGAATAACTGCATCAGTCCAGAGAACGAATGATATGAATAAAGTTATATCAGCATTTAGTAATGCATACCCACAGTTTTCATTTTATAAAGTTGACAATGTTAAGATAAAGAAATTCACAGCATATATAAATAAATATCCGCGACGTTTATACAAACATTCCTCTTTGAAGAGCAATCAGTGAAATTTAGTTGTCGATAAAAAAGGGAGTAATTAACAATACGTATCCAAAATGTAACATTATAAATTTGATATAAAGACTCCAATAGAAAGAAAGCATTCTTTATTGCTGACAATGGTCATATAAATTTAGGACTAATTTGCCATATGTGATATATAAGTATTACATGTAAATGAAGTAACTTTCTGACGGGTTTATGAGCTAAGCAAGACAACTCTTATCGCCAATAGATGAACGAGTTAATTGAAATATAGCGTCGCACCGCGGCACGCCGGTGTGCGGTCGTGCGGTGGTGAACTGGGGGATTAAAGTTGCAGTAGCTGAGCACGCACGAGAGCAGGTGCGGGCTGACGGCGGCGGCGGTGGGGTCGAGGGGAGACCGGCTGCACTGCGGCGAGCTCAATCGGTTTGCTGAACACGAAGTTGAAGCGTTGAAAAATTGCGCTGAACGTCTTGATGCCGCCCCTCGCGTCGCCGCAGATCCGATCCACATACAAATAAGGTTCACCGTTTCTATCTCGATATCCACTACCGTGATGTAGATGATGTTATCTATTATATATAAATGAAACATCCCGATAACATAAATAATGTGGTTAACTTTTTATACGTGGAAAAGATATTTCAAGATATTATTAATAACTGGGTTTTATATTTATACGTTGCTTGTATTTACGTTAAATGTAAGTTTTGAGAAAGCTCGAGTCTTTTTGTTAGACGAAAACAAATGTATGAAAGTCTGGATAAACAAACATTTATATACATTTGATAGATCGCCTATTACTTGTAAACTAAGTGCATTATATGTAACCACTCTAATTAAATCAATAACACTGTATTCTCAAGCTAGGCCGAGAGAATTCAGTAATGAATATCAAAACACTATAAACTGATAAAATACTAGTTATTGATAATAGTCGGCAAGAAACCCGATAGGTATTGTTATTTTAAAACTGTATAAATGTTACTTACAATCATTAATTATAATTACTTTAGTAAATGTCCAGATTATAAGTTATATTCAGACATTTGTATTAATTACATCCACCATTTATTAACCTTTTGACAGTAAGGGGTATTTTACTTTGACCTTGAAATCATTATTCGGCAAATCGGTAATGTGCTTTCTAGAACCTAACACTACAGACAATATTACGATAGAGAGGTATTAATAATTTATTTCAGTATTCTCAATATAAAAAAAAAATATTATACACTCATAAGGTTTGACATAAATAAAATCAACATTGAAAATATTATAATGAAATCCGTAAATGAAGCAAAAGGTAAATTTTATTTAAGGTTAGCCCAACGACGTCCACGGCTGGGCAGTATTCGACCTTCATAAAACAAACTTTATGACAAACAATAACATTTATTACATAGTTCAGTATTAATGCGTACTTTATTTACTGGCGGACTGGCGCCATTATGGCGCCCCTGTATTGTTCCTTCAACCACAAATATTCGTGATACAGCCATTTTCATGTAAAGCAAAAAAAGTTGATCACACTAGCAATTCCGGTTTCTGGAATCGAATTATGTATTTAGAACTAAAATATATATATAAATAAATTTGAGGAGTCGATTTTTTGGTCGATAGTCGATATTGACCTAGCAAGGTCTTAACAGCTTCACCGAATTACTAAGGCGAGCGTTTAAGGCACTCAGCCGATTTTATTTGGGCAACTAGCTCAAGGGTGCACGACACACCTCGGCTTGGCTGTTGCCTGTTACATGCAAACTCGCGACCTATATTAGTTAACCTAGCTAATTCTTCATGTGTTTGAGTTGTTGAGACGCATGTGTGTACCAAGCATAAACGCCTCACAACCCCTCCTATATCCTATATTTTTATCGGAAAATTTGAGTTTTTTTCAGTTCGACAAGGGAAAAAAGTAAAACCCTTCCACTTCCACGTGTAAGCGTGCACGTGTGTGGCGGTGATCGTGTAGTGTTGTAGCAGTGATGTAAATTTTTGTATCATGTAGCAGTGATGTAAATTTTTGTGTCAATTATTTCCCAAACGAGGTATAGGTGGTACCTTTATGTAAATAAAAGATTAACATACATATGAGAATATATCTAACAACCAAACACAATCGAGAATTATATTCAGCGCATAAAATACAGTCAAGTGTGGAGACCGAACTCAATCTCTCGGCTTAATAATAGAGCTTATTAGCACTGCGTTATGGCACCTTTTTAAAACTAAAAAGTTGCTATGACTGTTGTGTTCGGTCAGTGAAAGCGCCGGAGGACCTCCTCTCCTCACCTTCCCCCCTCTTCTTCCCTTCCTACCACTCCATCTCCCCAAACACAGGCTGGCAACGCACCTGCTACTCCCCTGGTGTTGCAGGTGTCTATGGACGGTGGTGATCATCAGGTGACACAACTATTCGTTTGCCTACGATGACATAGAAAAAAAAGACCATATATAAATGATTACCTTTTTAATCTTTTTTCAGATTTCCCTAAAGACTAAATTATTTTCCATTCAATTGTCAGTAGTCTCAGTTCATAGTTTCTGAAAATGCATTAACTCATAATGTCCTCAGTATAATTTAGTAATGGATTGTTTTTAAAATTCCAATTATATAGGCCCCATGGCTGTTAGATAATGAAAATGTACTGTAAAATAAAAAATACTCAGTTAAAATTTTCCAAGATGTCAGTGAGTTGAGTTATATGGTTAATTGAATTTTAGTGCAAAAAATTGTGAGTAGCTGTGTGAAAGAGTGCCAACATTTCATTATACGACCGAAAACTATTAGAACTTTAGAAGCCCCCCAGTAGAATTACTACACTCGAGCTCTGAAGTTATTGTCAAACAAAACACGGTATGCGGACGCTTTGATGCTACAAATATAGGATACTTTTTTACCCGTAAATATATAATATAAAATCAATGAGAAATGGGTTAATAAGATTTAAATGTATAAAAGATAGTGAATGTTGCAATTAACTCATTACCGTTGCACAAATGAGTTCTATCTGGACGTGACAACATAACCGCTTTTATTTTACAGTAAAAACTCGATAAGTTGAACTCCAAGGACTAGTTCGATGAAACTGTGAAGGCCAGTAAGGCCAATAAGCGTAGTCAGTTCGAAAAAAAAATGAACTACAAGGAAGATATGAGAAAATTCGAGTTACAGAGATTTCGAAATGTTTTAACTTTATAATTTTTTATAGGTACACGTCCGAATTGCAGAAGTTTATATTCTTTTTGAATCATAAAGGTTGAAAAAAAAAAACAAAAATAATATTAAAGTAAAAATGAGTTAAAAAAAATATACCACCAATACATGTACGGTGCCTTAAAATTCTTTATAGAGATTATTAATTTAAAATAATCCAGTTGTAGATGTATTATACTATATCTAATTTTAAGCTCTAGTACGTGGAAGTCTGATTAATATTTTTTTTTATATAAAATAAAAATAACTGTCATCACTTTTTTTCCTCTAGAGGGAAGAATGTTTAAGGTCAGGTGAGGGTAGACAGTGGCCACAGGCGGTTTTCTATTTATGAAAACTTAATATATTGGATATTGTTTGAATAGTATCACTTACATATTGATTAGTCTGTTTCAAAAATCATAGTAGCGTAGGGCTAAATATAGCCGATGTTAGGAGTCATGGTTGACGCGCTTCTGATTTCATAATTATTTATTCATTCAAGTCGATCAATATTGTTCTGTTACATTAAAGCTCGAACTGAATTTCTCATTTCCTGTACACGACTTACGAGTTACGGTAATTATATGTTAATAGTTTATTGTATCAAAATAAATGTTAACTAAATTAATCTTCAATTTGAAAGGATTTGTTAAAGTTCATACATGAGTAGTCCTTTCAGTTACATACTGGTGGTATTTGGACAGACATATTTTTAAGTCATTGCTTCATATAACAGAAAAGCATGCGTCACTTAACTATATATATTTATGAGTTTCTTGTTTATCAGATCAAAGATTAAAAGTGTAATACGGCACGCTGAAGGTCGTTTTGCGTCATTCGTTAAACATTAAAAATGTGTATGTATTAGAAAACTTTAGCGTAGTCTGATCAAAGCCAATAGTGTTAAGTGTCATTGGGAATTATAGTGGGCTAATGATGATTTCATAGTTTCATTTGGTTATTACAAAACAAATATAAAAAAAATAACTTAACGAAATAATTATATGATGAGATCATTTTCAGTTTTTCGCTTGAAATAAATTTTGTAGTTGACTATTTTATTGTCCCTTCCTTATGCAGTAAAAATATTCAAACAAGAAATTTACAATTACAGAATTCATTATGACACATACTGATTTTTGTTTCCATAACTATAAACAATATTTAACATTAAAATATATTAACTTACCAAACAAAGGAGAAAAATGTCAAAATTAAATATCCAAATTTAACTTCGAATAACTATTACAGAAGTTAATTTATCAAAAGGTAATAAATAATTAACCCATTTTTCCAGAACAATAATCCGCGACGGAATAAAAAAAAAACAAAATTGAAAAAAAAACTATGTTAATTAAATGAGAAATTTAAAAAAATCGACTTACGATATCTAACCATCAATATTAAAAGCTCGGATTTTTAATCTTTTGTTTTCTCATAAAATTCGAGAACAATTTAAGAAAAAAAAAATCTATTTTTCTGATATAACCTATAATGTACATAATTTACTATTCGACAAATATCGTTAAAGGCTTTCTCTATTATATAAAATGAAATAAACACAAGTACAAAACTCTCATAAGTGTGTTAAGGGACTACAAGTTGCTAAAGTTCCTTTCTTGTACTAAACCGAAATAAAATTTTATATACGGCATTATACGTGATAAACGACATGGACGACACGAATATCCTCTTTCGTGAAATGCTCTCAGTAGCCATTCTTAGTGTCGACATCTGTTGGACTTAGTATAAACGCGTTAATTTATGTTTCTAAATAACAAGAAATTAACATAGTACACAAAAAATTAATATAGCACGTGTACGCGTATATATAATACTATTTATGTTTTAGAGTTACCAGTATTAAATGTGAAGAGCTGAAATGTTTGCTTAGTATGTCCAGGACTATGTAAATATTAACGCAAAACGGTCTTTGCAGAGCAATTTGAATAGCTTTGTGAATCTCTTTATTTGGAAGAGTTTGATGTTATGAAATATTTGTACATGAGATACGCATATATGTTAAAACGTGTAATTGACCTATATCATTAAATAATAATAAAACAATTACAATATGATCTGAAATTTCGAAATAACCAAATGTTATATATATTATATATGTGTATTTTATTACGAGCTTAATAAATGTTTTATATTTATAGTTACCGTATTGACTTGCACACAATACGGGGTTTAACCTCTTAGCAGATGGATAGGTTATATAAGTGCACCCTGCTGAATAACGAACGAGGCAATGGCGACAGCGGGGTGGTAAGGTTTTACAGCTCGACTGGGTCGCAACCACCATGTATATGCCGAAAAAGCCCGTCATAGTGACTCGCTTCTGCGCGTCGCGTTTCGGGATCAGCCTGTGCATATCCAGTACGGGGTGACTTTCGTCATTATGGTCGGCATGACAGCGGCGACCGGCGATGGATAATCTGTCTCTCGGTGGTTGCCGATGTTTTTGGATTGTACTATGCTTACCATCAGGCATAGTGCAGTCACTTAGTCATGCTACAATTAAAAAAAAAATTGATAATTTTGTAATACAAAAAGATTTTTCACCGCGTGTACCGTATCCGCGATTCATTTCGACACCTCTGTTATCTACGTCTGATTATTCAGATTCAATAATAATTCTTAATTTAAATTTCCAATAGGTGGTACCTTTTCAAAATTCTGTAATTACCTTAAGCGTTTTAATTTCGTTTGTAACTATACACAATTTACCTTTAACAAAAAAATATTTGAAGTATTGAGAATAACGACCCCGTGGAGCCTTGAGTGTAGACATAAACTGGAAATGTAATTTTAAGGAAAATATGTAACGGTTAGCAATCATCGATAGATGTAATGTGTTCAAGTAATCACGGCTCTTGACAGCCAGCACTTGTCGATGCTCGTTTGCGTATCTAAGTAGGCCCGCGGCAGCCATTAGCCCACGATCGAAGGAGTCATTACTCGCGTAGTGGTGCGCGATAAGGAGCCAACCGGTTCCATACCCCTAACGACATCGCTGACGATGAAACTGGACAATTGCCTAATTTCTAATTTTGTAAAAGACTTTCTATAAAAGTTACCCAAGGGAACGCTAAAATATTTGATAATGTCCTTAAGCAAATGTCACAAAATTTAATATCAGAAAATCAGATCAACAAAATTATGATGAAAATAACGTTCATGAAATTCCAGTGATTAAATTAATATAAGGGTTCTCGGTATACATTAATTAGATGAAAGTAGGCATTCTAATGTACTTAGCACTACGAGAAGAAAAAAAATATTTTGGATTCTAATAATAACTTTTGTTAATGTATCGCAAAATATTATAATATCTTTCATCAGATTTTTTTCGACCGGACTACTAAAGCAAGCGCACAATGCGCTCAGCCGATTTTATTTGACAACTAGCTCAAGGGTGCACGGCACACCTCGGCTTGTGCTGTTGCCTCATATGTGCAATTCGCGACCTATCTGAGCTAACCTAAGCTAACTGTTCATACATATATGAGTCGTTGAAACATATATGTGTACCAAGCATACATACATCAACAACTCATATATATTTCGTGGATAATTTTCTGAACTATTTCAGTTCAATAAGGGAAAAACAAAAATAAAAACCTTCCACTTTCATGTGTAAGCGTGTAAGCGTGTATGCGTGCACGTGTGTGAAGGTAATATGTGTAATGTTGTCGCAATGATGTAAGATTTTGTGTCACTGTATCGCGCGAGCAGAACACTCAAGAGCTCCACGCCGAGGGAAAGGACCTAGGCTTGAGCCGCTGCCAAGGGGACCTAATCTGGTGTGCGGGAGTTTTCATCTGATAATTACATTTATAAGTGATTTAACTAAGCACTTGGACATATTATAAAGTCACATCCAGCGAAGTCGTTGAAAAAGATAAGAGAGATTTTCTTTGTTCTCAACCATCAAAACCCTGAAATAAATATAAATGGCTCTCTGAAAGAATACTGGTTATTAGGTAAATTTAGACACATACGTTTACATAGTAAAGCTAAACTAATACATGTAACGAACTACTTATGCTCATAATATTATTCCACAGCATGTGATTTCATAAATGGTCATGAACGCCATTGCGGAGTTGCGTCGTAGATTTTAACGAGATTGCCGGCAATCGCCGGTGGCATGGCATCGAAGTTGCGGTGAAAACCCTCCAACACGAGTTTACAACTTATTACAAAGACGTCTACCCGATTTGATATTAAAACTCTGGAAGATACCTTTCATTTCTTACTTTTTGTAGCTCGCTAACTTTTTAATATCTCTTTTGCATAATGCTATTGGCGTTAAGCCGTGTGTGTTTAATTAAGTCCGTAAATGAATGAGTTTTCATAAAAACATACGATGTCTTCCAGTAAAAGGTTAGAATATATAGAGTATTATAATTCTCATTCTAATATTAAGAATTCGCCGAATTTATTATCCTGAAGCTTTTTTGAGTTAAGTAGATACTAAACGAATTGATTGCCCGAACGGAGTTGACAGGAAAACTGTCCGGATGACCGCTTTAAAGAATTTGATTATACAAATTGATCCTTTCTCAAAATTTTCTTAGCTAACCAAGTCACGTTCGACAAAGAGAAGCCGTTTGTTAAATTGTGGTCCCTTGCAAATTGGTATTATTTATTGAAATTGTATTCTCATACAAGTATATTTTTGCAGGGAATAAAAATTCTTAGGATTATGTATTCAAGACTGTCTCATTTTCAGGTTACAATGCTCATGTGAATGTGTTAATAATGCATAAGATGGCGTCTGGATGTAAATGAGTCGATTTTGAATTTATACTATAATTTTATATATTACAGTAATACTAGCTCGTCCGGGCTTCGGATGGTTGCAATGTACTACTCTTGTGCGTCTGAGGTTAATAAACGATTTAGATCAAACATTGACATTTAGATATTTACATTTCATCAAAGTACGTAAAGTAATATTCTCCACACGAATATTTTTTATTGAGCTTAATTCGAAACCAGTGATATTCTCTGGAGTATTATACTGTAAAGGGTAATTGTGTAAAAATTCGTAGTGGTGGAGTAGTTATATCGGTGGAACATCAATTCGACGTCCGTAGGTTCTAACCCCGAATTGGTTTTATAATATTTATCTGTTATCTTTATATATTTATTATTTTATAAATATAGATTATCCATTGATTTGTAATAAACGTTGAGAAAATATTATATCACTGAATTTATCACACATAAAATCTAATTAGTATATATTACAAAACTATTGCGCTTTATTGTACAAACATAAATTACAAGAATTTGAAAAATTGGCTTGCCTTTTTTAACTAGTAAATAGATTGCCATGATGTAATAAAAAATGATGTAATCCCACATTAAACACTATACTCATTAATATCAATTGTAGTCCGATGAAGCTGTTAAGACCTTGCTAGGTCAATAGCGTAGTCAGTTCGAGAAAAAAAAACATTAACATCAAAGAATCAGAAAGTTGTTGAAAGAAAAGGTAATAACGACTTAAAAAAAGTAGAGTATAAAACTATGACCCATCAGAATCACAGCTCATATATAGTTATTATTATTCTTGGAGTTGAAGTGTTGAAATACACTAGTCTGACATTCATGATGAATTTTAACTTAAAACTTTACTACTGTTGTGACGTATTCATGTTTTAAAATTCCTGTTATTCCTGTGCGAATATTCATACTGCATTTCACGATTTTACGAATTTAATTTTGAAAATCAGATTGCTTGTTCTATTTGTTTTCATATACATGTTAACATATCATTCTGTACTGAAAACTGCACTAACATTTGCTTTATTACTTTCTACAGAACTAAGTATATACGTGACATAAGTCCTGAATGTTATAGAAATTCTTGTAAATTATTGTATTTGTTTGTTTTATTGCAATGTTTAAATATAGTAAACATTTCGATTGTATACAAGGTTAAAACTTATTATTAACTTTCACTTTCGGCTGCATATGTAGATCTATGGACAACGTCTAATATTCCATATACGGTAACCGTCTTTCAAATTGAATTCACCGATACACCGCAAGTAGACGCCATAAATATTTAAAACAGGCGCCTTATTTGATTAGCGCTTGGGATTGTTCAATAAATAAACATTGTGTTACCAATAAATTCATGATATTTTAGGTTATTTACGAGGGATATACTGGTGGCTATATTTTTCTAAATTTAAAAATGTTTTTAGAAGCTACATTACATTAGGATTTAATAGTGTACAATTATTACGAACTTGGTAAAAATATTTTTATTTATTTCGAAGTATTATCATTTGTCCATAGACAAAAGTTCGAACAATATATTCTAGATTTATCATATTCCCTGGTTCTGATACTACGTACTATACTGCCACTAGTAGTACCTGAGGAACGAAAGGCGTCAGTTAAGGTCTTTGTCCTGACTCGAGTATGAATGTACATAGGCCATATTAAAAATCGTATGGTTATTACATCTTTCGTGTGTTACTTGGATACCTACTTTGTTCGATTGTTTTAAATATCTATACGATATAAGGTCTGATTGTTATTATAATTTTTCATCTTTTTGTTTTGACCTTTTGCACTGTACAAAAGTAAATTTTCAAAAAAAAGAATTAACCTACTTCAATATTAATCAGAGGCATAAAAATAAGGCACTGAAAACCGGAAAATAAATAGTTTATCAAATTAACCAAATTTAATGAAACATATGAATATGTGTGCTAGCAGCTGCAGTATTGGAGCGAAGTGTTAAAAATGGTTCTGCGAATAATATATATTTAACCTTGTATAAATTTTCAACCAAAAAACTGACATTATATGAAATTGTGTTTTGCTTCGAGTTTCACTGGAATTTATAAACGCAATTTATTGAATCGCGCTGGAGCTGCATCTTTAAACATTTGGCGAACGACCCTGCTTTGTATAACGTATTAAAATATATAACTTCCAAGGTGTATGAGAAATATCTTAATTGTCATTAGAAATTACAGCGCAAAGTTACGTAAGTCGAATGTCAATTTAACCTGATCACCTTTGAGTGGATATTTTAAGTAAAGTTTTAATTATTACTATGAGATTAGCTTATCGAATATTATGGTGAAGAATAAAGAAAACTTATTAGATCCCTACTTGTGGAACTGTATGTGTTTTAGTAGTGGTAGAGCCGTGCTGAAGCTATAACTGGTTTCAGCATGAATTGGTCGGCTAGCCCGGGGTAGTACCACTCTTACAGAAAAATGACGTGAAGTAGCAATACTTGCATTGTTGCTTTTGCTTCGGCCAGTGAGAGTGATGGAGGCACATGTTCTCCATATGTTTCCTCCCTTCCTCAAACTCAGACTGGCAACGTACTTGGGACTCCTTTGGTATTGCTAGTGTCTATGGACGGTGGTGATCACTTAACATCAGGTGACCGATTTGTTCCATTGTCTCCAATGATATAAAAAAATATTGACCATTTTTAATATTGGCTATAGTAAAGATGGATGGATATGTGTCATTCTATATAGAATTCCAAATTCAACTTAATTTTGTAATATAGCTAAGATATTTATTTTAAAAAGTCAGTTATTTGTTTTCCTTCCGATCGAGTTTTCCTTGATATCGCTGTTTCTTGAAAGATCGAAATTGTTTGTAATTTCTTTTATACGAGTTTCGTCGTGACACGAATACAACACACGAGTAATATTAATCGTTAATATTATATGTATGGATTTGGTATCACAAATAAACGCTCGGTGCGTTTCGGTTTGATCGCTTCCATTCTGGAAAATAGTCTAGCGTCTGCTAATAATTATTTTACGAATGATAAATTTATTTCATTTTCGATTTTATTATATTGTTTTTATGATACACTATATACCCTTCTTAATTTTGATACTAAATGTTTCAATACAAAGTAATAACACTCAAAATATCGCCCAATATTATATTAAATTGACCCTAATTAGGCAAAATCGTGGTGGTCTAATGGTAAAGCGCTGGAACACCAGTGTAATTTAAATTAGCTTAAAAAACTTTCTGACTCTTTTCGATACTTATATGCATAGGTGCACAAAATAGAAGTGAGATCTTTCCAGATCATCCTAAGCGTTTTCTAACGTTCGTTACTCTTGTAGTACTTAGCTTTGTACAACAGCGTGGTTAATTTGTAGGAATAAATCAGACACGCTTTATATTCCCGTCACAACCGACAACAGAGCCTTAGAAGCTATTACAGTAGCCGTAATGAGATTTAGAGCGCTCATATAAAGTTATTTATGTGCAGTGCGCGGTTCCCGAGCGCGATGGAGCACTACTACCGACGATTTCTTAAAAACCTTCGACAAGGTGCAACGTAACTGTATTGAAAACTACCCGCGTCCTGTTAAGGAAATTATTCTTTGTGTAAGTAAAGAGCAAACAAAATACCTATCAAGAAATTATGAAATTGAACTGCTATTATATTGTATGAGTTTTAGGAGTTTCAAATAGATGAATAAAATATTGAGTTTAACAATTCAACATCCTGTTGTAGTAACTGTTATGTAATAAAACATTTGCAAGATTTTCATACACATTTCGGGTATAAAGTATTTAAGCAGTGTAACACTAACGACTAAGTAAATATTGCACAGTAATGCAGAGAAAAATTGCTTAAATACACTTATTGTATTTTATTAACACAGTATAAGGTAACACAATTACATAATCGTGTTATGTAATATCACCAAAGCGCGGAATATTATTTTCAAAACAAACTCAAATTTCATTAAACTATGAAGCATAGATTTTAAAAACATAAGGATAGTTAGCATATAATAAACGTCTACGATCATGGATCCAAGACATAGGAAAATTGTGTTAAAAACCAAAAAATATTACTCAAGTTTGTAAGTTCAATTTGTAAAAATATATTTTTTAACAGCAGACAGTATAATTGTGCTTTTTTTCATTAACAAGTACTTGGTAAATATCGTAATATTTATGAAAGTTATGTGACTGTTCCAAATAATAAAAAAGTGACGAATATTCCAATACAGGAAAGATGGATGGCAACCTTGTTTATAATAGCTGAACTGCTAAAACTATAGCAAACACGCACACCTCGTTTGGACAATGGCGCCGAGCCGCGCCGGCCCCATTATTTATTATTATTTTTATTCGAGAAGGTGAATGATCGATGGCGAAAAGGGCTCGCGGAAAAGGACTTCTTTGTTCGTTGTGAGATTAATCATACATACTTCATGTGATGGAGACAGAGTGAAGATATTCATTAAAACAACAGTAAATAATGCCGATCGAATAATGCCATAACTACAATAATTGCTATAATCCAATTGTAGTCTATACTATTATTATAAAGAGGTAAAGTTGGTGAGTTTGGACTTTGTGACGTTGTAGGGGGTAATCTCAGGAAGTACTGGTCCGATTTGAAGAATTATGTCAATGTTTTATAGCTCATTTGTCGAGGATGGTTATAGGCTATATTATCACGACCTACATTAAGACGACCCGATTAGGCCTCCCACGGCACCGGCTCAAGCCTAGGTTCGATCCCTCGGTAGGGAGCCCTTGAGTGCGTTGCTTGCGCGATACGGTGACACACAAATATACATCACCGCTACAACATTACACGATCACCCCCACACACGTGCACGCTACACGCTTACACATGAAAGTGGAAGGGTTTACTTTTTTTTCCCTTATCGAACTGAAAAACTCAATTTTCCGATAATAAATATATGGAGGAGTTGTTGAGGCGTGTATGCTTGTGTATATGAATAGTTACCTAGGTTACCTAAGATAGGTCGCGATTTTGCATGCAACAAGCAACAGCCAAGCCGAGGTGTGCCGTGCACCCTTGAGCTGGTTGTCAAAATAAAATCGGCTGAGTGCCTTAAGCGCTCGCCTTAGTAGTCCGGTGAAGCTGTTAAGACCTTGCTGGGTCAATAGCGTAGACACTTCGAAAAAAAAAAAAAAAAAAAAACATTAAAACCAATAGGAGCGAAGCACCAATAAACCCAGTCCGTTAGTGGTATCCGCCGCGAATTACGAACCCGTGCCCAACGCTGGGCGTTATAAAAGACGTCCGCGACACATTTTCACCGATCCTCCCGACGATATCACGTCAGCGAACGATCAGTACCAGCCTGTCCCTCGTAACAGAGCGTGCTCACGCCCACGCCCGCGTAACCACAGATCGCGCCGCCGCGGTCAACACTACACGATCACCTCCACACACGTGCACGCCTACACGCTACACATCTTGGTGGAAGGGTTATTTTTGTTAAATTTTTTTTTCCCTTATCGAACTGAAAAACTCTCCAAAGTTTCCGATAAACATGTATGGAGGAGTTGTTGAGGCGGATATGCTGGTACTCATATACGTTTCAACAACTCAAACATATATGAATAGTTAACTAGGTTAGCTAAGTTAGGTCGCGATTTTTGCATGCAACGGGCAACAGCCAAGCCGAGGTGTGTCGTGCACCCTTGAGCTGGTTGCCATTATAAAATCGGCTGAGTGCCTTAAGCGCTCGCCTTAGTAGTCCGGTGAAGCTGTTAAGACCTTGCTAGGTCAATAGCGTAGTCAGATCGAGAAAAAAAAAGCACCAATAAAGGATGTTTAATAATCGGGATTTTTTTCCTCTTGAGTGCTTCCACTGCGTTAGCCCAAAGTAGCTATTCCACGAGAACGAAGTCGAGGGCAGAGGCTAGTTATTGATAAAGTGTTCCGCTTAACATAATTATAATGTAACTAGCTGATCCGTAGCCACTTCGTTGGGCGGTAAACATTTTTCTTGTGATGAAATATGAGTGTGAATCGGTTAGTACTGAGTGCTATGATTTTGATAAGAATTCATAATTGTTGTTGATAATATAACCAATAAACATTACTTAACGATTTTTTTTATATATAAAAAACTACTATCAATAAATTAAATATAAAAGTTAGATTTATGCTGTCGGTGACTTTGCTGTAGGCATTATCAAGCTCTACAACTTTTCTCTAGAATTCAATATGTGGACTGTCATTGTATCTACTACTTCAGTAGTTAGTCCATTACAAAATTGTAGCCCAAATCAAACACCGGTTTTCTATCTTTCGAGTCACCAAAAGGTCGCGCTAGTTACATTTATTGGTAACTACTATCAAAAGAGAAGTTTCAAATTTTAATTCCAATTTTTTTAAGTTCAAATATTTATAGGCAAAACAGTTTAATAGTAAGAGACTTGATGGGATTTTAACACGCACAACAAATACCATGGCAACTTACCAAACGCTTTTAAGACTAACTTATATTACATACCTTTTATAGTTCGAAAAATATGTGATTTGACATCCCTGACTTACGAAAGGTAGCTGATTTTAATTATGTAATACGATGCGTTATTATAAGAAAGCTTAGTTTATTACTGAAATACAATTATATACTAACATTTGGCTTAAATGACATAGTCCTACTGAAATAAAAATGGATTACTAGTTTTATATTGTACACATACGACACGGATGTGTAAAGAATACATAGAACTCAATCGCGTAAGAACTCCATTAAAATCTAATCTACGTACGAACCACACTTTATTCAGATTTGTTCTTTGTCTTTTAAAAACTCATGAAAGAGATAAGAAACATTGTTGTGTATATTTCACATTTACTTTCATCGAAAAAACACCTGTGATATGATTCCCACTCCACGTGAAATTCGCTTGCTTACCACGTGGCATTATACCACTCTTAGCACAAAACATGAATAACATCCAGAATCATACACCAAACTTTATTTTATACCAGTAATCAATTTTATACGAAAACAGTATAATTAATGTCAATTTGTGTAGAATAAATAGAATATCTTATTACATAAAAGATCACGAATAGTTTATAATAAAATAACTCTTGGAAGATAGAGGATTGCGGCGTTAGCGAATGACGGAGAGGGGAGGGTGCGGTGCGGCGCGTCGGGCGCGGTAATGTGATATCGCAAACAAACGTTCGGACACCGCGCCTCACAATGTCAATTAAGCTAATTAAACACAACGGGGGAGAGTGGTCGTCGCCTGCTCCACCGCCCGCAACGACCCTTAACTGACGCATCATTTTAAAACCAAAAGTAATTCCTTACACACGTGTTAAACAATGATTCAACTAGATACAGATGCAAATCTGTGCACTTACTAGAATACAAATGCATTATTTTAGTATTCAAAACTTATGTGATCACACATATAACAATTGCAAATGTTTATTAGTTACTGACGATGAAGCACTCGTCATACGACTCTGTCCTTATTTATTTAAGTTTACGTTGCAAAAGTCGAATGACAAAATATGCAAACACAATGAGAAATGTTCCGCGTTAGTGGTAAGTAATTACTCGACGATGAAATTATGGAAATGAGCGGTGAAAAGACAAATAATAGAATGAGTGCTAACAAGAGATAAGACACGGCTTAATTAATAAAGTTGGTGTGCTTGTCTTAGGGTGGCGCGGTACTCAGTAGAGAACGCTCGCGTTTCTGGATCCGCATCGGATAATCGCATTCGGTTAATTGAGCGTTAGATTGACGCTATCGCGCCGGAGAGTGAACCGTCGGCGGCTATGTTTGCGCGCTCTTGACGTTTTCTTAGATCCAAGCGCTGACATCTTAGGATCATTCACAAAGTAAACTATTTCCGCATTAGAATCAATTGGGATAAAAAAATCCGATAAAGTATAAAGTAAAGCGATGGGCAACCGACCCGAGTTTTACGTAGAAAAATAACACAAAGGGTTGTGTAAGCGTGCGTCATATTTGGGAAAGTTTTAACGAGAGGGGCCCATTTCGGCGCGGCTTAGGGGAGCCGGGTGCGTGTCGCGCGAGCTCACATCGATGCTTTAACTGTCGCCGTTTGTACGACAACGCATGCTTTATTACAATGTTTTGATATTCGTGATACTTCCATTTATATAAATTACAAGTTGATTATTTATGTTACAATATATTTGTAAAGCGTAGGTTTTTAGTGAATAAATTCTATAAGGTATATATATGGTTTATGAGGCGTCAAAGATGTTTAATTAAATAATTATATAATATAAAAACTATTACATTTTTATGGGAAGCAGTACTGCATGAAATTCGATGCATTCAAAAGACAATAGGTAAGTACGTGCACAAGTATGAGTATTCTGTGGTTAGAGTCAAGGTCAGAATTCTCATTGCTTACACAGGTGTGTGGATTGAAGCAGCCGGGTATACATTGAATGAATGAATTACAGACTTTGCACATATTCGTATGTAAGCCAGTAGATGTACCCACGTGCCTTTCTCAGCCGTTCCTCCGGTCAGTTCTTGTTCACGTCATTTACGCTTATACAGAGAGAACGTGTTACAATTACACAACTGAATGTAATGTGTAAAGCGATTTTAAGCATAAGGTTAATATTTTTTAGAAAAATATCATTATTCTTACTATAAATTATTAACAATAAATTAAACTTAGCGTCTTTATTACCTTCAAATTATATTTTCAGTTTATGCTAATGATTATTTTATCAAAATCATTAAAACGTTGTTTTAAATGAGAATTTGCATTAACAACAAACATATTTGTTATATATAGTTTAGTAGCCATACATGCGGTTTTGCATACATTTATGATTGTTTTTTTTGTTATTTATTATTAAGGGTTATAATTAGATACTATGTGCTGTAATAAATAGTTGATGAACATAAGTATATATTGTGTAAATAGTCCTCGTATTCATTAAATATTTTCGTAAACCAAGTTTTATAGTAGGGCACTATCGGTTGACCGGTATAGAATTTGATTTGTTGCAGCAACACCTAGTGCAAATATAGCATAATGTATATTCTAAAAACCTTATCGATATTAAACATTCTTAGGTGTACCAAATTTTATAATATTTGATTACGCAGTTTCGGAATTTACAAACTCAGACACTTTTTTTTTTTCGAAATGAAAACGCTGTTGACCTGGAAAGGTCTTTACAGCTTCACCGAACTATGACAACTCAGACACATTAACGTCCATGTACAGTGTAAATAAACTCTATAACGAATTTCAAGAGACCCAGCATTTTTTGTTATGAAGAGTTTTCGTTATACGGAGTAAAGAGAATAAATACATATTGAACTAATTTGTACATTGTACACAGTTTTTCGTCAACGAATCAGATTATAATGAGTTTACAGTGTATATGCATTGTAATCAATTTTTTCTATGAAGATAAGTGTTACATAACATGAAACCAAACGTTTTTTGAGATTCTGAGTAAAACCAATACCTCTTAAAAGGAGCCACTAACAGAAGTACCCATATAATAGTTTAGTTCTGTCCAGATAACACGATTCATCACTTTATTTCTGTATAAAAGTCATTATTATATACCTACATACACAAAATACATAAAATGTAGAACATTCAAGAGACTTATTTTTATACTATTATGTTAATGATATTTACCGATGCATAAAATACAACGTGAATGAAATAAGCGTGTAGGTATACTGAGGGCCAAACTTCCTTATTAAAAGAAGACCTTTTCAGGGGTGCTACCGAATGACTTAGTACATTATAAAAAGTGTATTTACACTCGAACTCACGGGGCGGACGAAGAAACTTTCGTTTCGGACGCTTTATGGGCGGAAAAATTGAGAAAAGTTGGGACGTAAACGGCCGGTGGTGGCAAGGAATAGGGATCCGAGCGAAGGCGACTTTAATATAATATGTAAATCGAACGACAACACCGCCGGCCTCACGTTCGTCGCAACAGATACAAGCCGAACTTATATCGTTGCCTGGACGTATTACATAGGGAGTCGTAAATTATCATCCAAAGACAAGCCAGCAAGTTTTATGCTACGGTCGAGCGAAGGAAGACCGTGCAAGGGTTATGAGCCTATGAATGCAAATGAGCGTTGCCACACCGCTCTGTCGGACCTCGGTTTATCGGTAGTTCATTTACATATAACCGCAGAAACAGAAAGCCGACCAGAGAGCCCACTTACCCGGCTATTGCCATAATCATATGTTGATTTATAAGTACCTGGAACGAGACAATACATAGTTAAAACTCTTACACATTTAAACTGTATAAAATTATAGACGATGACAGAGCTGGATCGTGAAAACGGAAAACTTTAATTATGTCACGATCGAGTTAAGCCAGACCTCGCCTGTGTTGATTTAGACACGCTTGGATTCGGTAATACTCAATTTAACACAGACAGCGTAGAGACGATTCACGATAATATTGTAGGATCTTTAATTTGCTAGTGATGGCTGAAGCTGATACTAGAACATCACCACTGTTTTCTTACGATTTTATTGAAGCCAAAATGGATTTAATAATTTTTCTATAACCACTACATTATCCAATTAAATAATACAATTACAAGAAACAATTACTTATAGTACATGAAACCTTTTTAGAACTTATAAATTAAGGGAGTGAAAACATCACGTTTGTATTTAGTCAGCCTTAATATTTCACATGTATCATTAAAATTATAAATAAAAGACTAGTTAAAGTGCGTAGTTTCCGAATATTATAGTAGAATTTTAAGGAGTATTATTTTACGCTCTGTTTATTCCTGCTGGGCGTTATATCTCTAGCCAAGATCAGCTCGTAAAACTGTCGGGTTTCAAGCATTGTTTTATTATCGAACCCCTCCGGTGTAATCCTGTACATTGACATTGTTTCGCATTCCTCCGCAGTTTATTAAGTCACACTCGTTCGAAACGAATGAGAATCAAACAAGTATCCAGTGAAAGCCTAATAATCAGCTACCTGCCTAATTGTAAATTTCGTTATATTGAGATAAACAATCACTATAAACTTTTAACAGGCTTCTTTTAATCGTGCCAAAATATCTGAAATGTCGGACAGTCGACCCAAAACTTTTCAGTTGCGATGTTTAAAAGGCATTTAACTCTACAAAAACAACTATACATCAAAAGTAAGTTATAAGTCTGAAAACGCTACTGTTGGCTGTGGCCCATGGATAAATTTAATCTGAAAAGGGTAATATCGGGATTGAAGTGTTCGAGTTCAATTGTTTCAGTTCAGGTCTTATTGGTTTTATTTAAACCCTTCGATTAACCTTATCAAGTGGATAGATTATATACAAATATTGATAAGGACAATGTTTTCAAATTTTATTTTAGGATTTTTGTGTTCGAATTATTAAAGCGAGTAGCGAATCACATGGGTCGTTATTCATCGTGCTACAATAAGTAAGTCATAGAAGGAAGCGAAGGGAGGAGCGACAAGAAACGGTCAAACGAAGGGAGGAGCCATTTATAGCACGTTTTGAGCACATAAATGAGACATTACTGTCGTTATCTTGTTACTATGAGATTAAGAACACATGTTTATACGTTCTGTTATAGCGAGGATTCGTTTCAAAGCGCCTTTGTGTCTAGTACAAAATGATGCAAAAAAATGTTTACAAAAAATATTCGTGAAAAAATAACATAAAATTTTACATTGACTTTTTTAAATTCTTATAGGTTGTTGTATCACCCGGTGCTAGGTAATGTGGTTATGGGTCCAAAGAGAAACTAACTCTGGGATATGAAAGCCGTGAAGAGAATACAAACACAAAGTACAGAATTTAAAAATTTTTGCGAGGTAAAATACTCTTAAGCGAATTCGTAAAAGTCAAAATCTGGGACCAGAGGGAGCAACTGCGGCGATAGTTTAAAGGCGTGCGTAACGTATCATCCCAATTCCCTTGTAAAAAAAAATATATATTGTTCGGCTCAACCGTTGTGTACGCAGTTTTCGTCTATAACACCTAGCCTTGATGTCAAACCGGTCACACCACTTCCTATATGCACGAATACTTAAATATTAAATTTGTGTTAATGGATCATTATTGCAACCACTAAAATAAATATAAGCATTAGAATAGCAAATTAGAACAAAACCGTGTACCACAAATTGTGTACCGACATTTTAGCGTGTATATCTTTGTTACGTACCAGAATCAAACAAATAACATTAATTTTGTACATAAATAAAAAGAGAACCAATATCTGTTGCTAGCTATCGAAATAGTAACATTTTAATCTTAAGGACAATCTCGGATGGACACGTTACGCGTGTTACCGAAACCACTTCTGGATGGAACAGGCTGATTGTTCCGATCACTTGAGTTACTTAATACAAATATAATATCGCTTAGCTTAATAATTTATGAAGCATTGTCATTAAACACACACACACATTATAGGTGGACCATGGCAACACACAACCACTCAGCCCGCTTCAGTCTCCCCGCCCGCTAAGCCGATCCCTGGGATGAATTAATATGCTCATCGGCAGCCGCGTCACTAGATTACAACGCGTTCATAGCGCGATTGTATTTTAAGTGTATTATCCAATTTAGTGGATATTGTGCGTGCGGTAATCCGCGATCGTGGAGCACGCCCGACCGTTTAGTCGCGAGCTGTACTGTAGTATACGCCGCAACGTCAGTATTATCGTATGCCGTGCTGGAACGATCGAGCTAGCGAACTTAATAGATTTTGTTGATGATGCGTCCGACGCGGTCGGTCTATTGCAAACTAACCGGATTATCGCTCGGATGAGTTTAGTACGAGCCGGAACGAGCATGAATACACACGTGTGAGATATCTGATAATGTAACAAAGCCGTCAATGTAAACCAGAGCGTTAATAATTATCATCAAATATAAATGAGCTTTTTCGATATCTTCATTAGGTCGTATCGAACTTTCGGTTCGCCATTTGTAAAATAACTTGTTATAGATATTAACTTTAGATTACTATACAGACAGGGAAAGTAATTCGCTTTGTTATACGTTTTGTATCGTCAGTCTCGTTCGAAATAACCTTAACGATGTAAGTTTGATTAATACAAAATATAATGGAAATGTAAAAAAAAATACATTATGGTCTCTCTCTGTCATAACTGAAAGGCAGTAAAAACAAAGATGAAAATAAATGTAATTATTGTAATCGATGTCTCATTATGGACATAAATTTTGGTTTGAACAAAACCATGTACGATTTGAGGAAAACACGGGGGGAACAATGTACCTACAACTCAACAGTTTGCGTAATGAACAAGCAAACGATACAATTCGAATAAATAAGACGTCCGCATCGATTAATTTTGGTAATATATCTTAACAACTACAAGTTCGGTAGTTACTTGAAAAAAAAACAATTATACCCGGAAGCTTATATTATTCCACAAAGAAAGTGAATGTAATTTTCGAATATATTATTATAATTTTTGTGCACATACTACTTAATTCATGTTCGTATAAGATTATGAGTAAGTACTTTAGAAGATAAATGTGGAATAGAAATAAAGATGAGATATTTTTTTTTTTTGCAAAACTGTTAATTGAAGAAAAATGAAATTAAAATGATAGACTTTTTTAAAGATAATTATCGATCATTATTATAATTTAACTGAATATGAGTATTTTATACAAACAAATTACCTTTGCGTAAGCAATCAGTAGTGAAAAACGCTACCAATATTTTAGTTCAAGTTGTTTATGACCTAAATTCTATCTATTATACTATTATGAATACTCAATATGTTTGATAATTCTAAAAACCATTTTTAGAGTACGTTCGAGCTATGTTTTAATCGTTATAATTTTTAACATTTTACAATTTGACGAATGTGTTATGCGACTATCACGCGACGTTATTATATTTATTCAATTAGAAGATTCTCTTGAGGTAGCAAATGTGTCTATCACTCGTATATAAAATTTCTTCTTAGCTTTCATCTTTACCTGCCAAATATGCTCATAAATCGCATTTGACTATATACTATTAAATAAGTAGTATATAAGTTATCTCGAGATTGACTTCATGATTGCACGAAATCAAGAGAAGTCAAAACTAAAGAGTCCGGGACACAGGTTCTCGAGAGGTAAAGCGGCAAATATAATTAAAAAGGACACAAACAATTAAAAGCGCAGTTTATAATAGGAGAGTGCACAGTGAAGTGTCCTTCATGTAGGCAGTTAAAGAGTTGGCAGAGCGCTCTCGAGCACGAGTACCCCGGCCCGCGCACCCGCCTACCGCTTGCTAACGAACCTACAGACAAAACTGTTTTAATCCGCAATACTCTAGTGTAGTGCACCACGCTTTACATCTCCACTGAGGTATCTATAGGCCTGCCATTACTTTGTAAATTTTAATACCATAAAAGAAAAAATTGTTAATTTACAGTCACTGTTTCATCTATGATTTAATGTTGTTATAATTTTTACACATTATCAAATAAAAAATTAAATTATGTTACTATTTAATGATTATTTTATATCATTTATATACTTTTACTCTGTTATTATAAATAAGTAAAATACTTTAGTTTAAAAGAGGTAAGTTCCGGAACCGAATATGTACGATCATAAAAATTCTATTACTAATAAAACGATCATAGACTATTTTTGAACGAGATTAGTAATATTTTATTATGATTAATTTTAATATTACAAATAACGAAAACATAGTCGAGGGTTGTTCATAATCTCGTAAAAAGATGATAATAAATAGCATTAAATATATAATAAGAATTTTTATTGTTCAGTAAATTAAAATATGAAAATACGTACATACAAAAACCTCTGTTATTTATAACAGTCAGTCCAAATGTAAACGAACGTTTCATATTTTTACTTAGAGAGTTCACTCAATAAAGTATTTATTAAAACAATAATTCAATCATTTAGCACACGTATATTCTACAAGCCGCGAGTAAAATGTACTTAAATAATTATTTCTCAGAACTTGCAGTTTACCTTATTGTGAGATCAATAACAAATATTAATATGGTTTAAGGAATATTTTCCTCTTTACATATTCCTGTATAAATATTTATTTCAAATGAATACTTTTTCAATTATTTCGGTCATGTAATTTTTTATGATCGCTATATGTAATCAAATGTAGTTTTAACAGACAAGTAGACTGCAACCAATAATAAATAATTAAACGTAAAAAGTTAGAATATTCATGAAAGGCGATTAAAAACTTTATAAAAACAATGGCATAATTTGTTATTTGGAAAAAAAAATAGTACAGAAACAATCATCTTATCAACGAGAATACAGTTGTTCTAAAAAAGATTTCTGCTTATATTGTATATCGTTAATTAAGATGCCACTGCTTTAACCCTATTAATGATTTCATTTAGTTTTACAAAGATAATAGTAAAAATGTTCAATTAGATTCAACTAAGTTCTGTACGATGCTCAAATAGTATTTTATTTTAATTGATTATTTTACGTTTGTTAATCTATATCTATTACATTTCTAAGAAAACGTATGCGATATATATACATTTTCGAACTGACTACGCTATTAACCTAGCAAGGTCTAGCCTAGCAAGTATAAGGGTTATAACAAAGTAACATAAAGAGAAAAAAAGAAATACTTAATCAATTAAAACTGCATTATGTGCATAGACTGATATGCCCCTATCGCTGTTTTGAAATGAAGTTTCGGAATTAAGAGAATTGTCCATTGAAAATATCCAGTTTTTTTTTTTATTTGTTATCGTGATATTATCAGGTAGTAAATACCTGAGAAATCTGATATAGAATGAATAGAAAACAAATCTTATTCACCTTCGACTAGGAAACATTAATTCTAATATACTATGACAAAAATTTTAAAATACCGAAGTCTACTAACGCCAACCGTTTGGCATCTATCTACGTAATAAATAACTTGTTTATCTTTGTTCAATTTCATTACAACATATTTAAATCTTAGCCAACCTACATAATGAAACATTTGACAACTTCCGACAGCAGAAAAGATTAAACCTTAAGTTTTAATTCCATTTAAACGAAATCAATATAATTTCAACATTACTTCCCGTCGTTTATTATGTAACCTCAATTAGATTTACTGTAACAGTTTAATGTAACTGTATTTATTAGCAATGTACTTGTACACTGCCCCTATGAGACTCACGGTATCTTATAAAGATGTTTTATCTATACATATATTAAAAATGTAAATCTGTCTGTATTTTTTAGATGTTTGTGAATGCATTGTTACGGGTGTGTTGGAATAAATAATAAAATACATTTCAAACATTTTTAGAAATGTATTTCTGTCTGTTTGTTTGACCACGCATCATTATAAACTTCTATCTATACTTATACTATAAAAATAACACTATAAAATTAATAAATTATATAGATTTAATAAATTAAATAATATTAAATAATTAAAAAAATACTATAAAAATTGTTAAGGTGTGTCGGAATAAGTAATAAAATACACTTCAATCATTTTTAGAAATGTATGTCTGTCTGTCTGTTCGACCACGCATCACTACTAAAGTACTGCGTTCGCGACAATACCTCACCAAGAAAACCATAAAGCATATTCTTGAGTATCATTTAGACTTAGTTACATTAATATCGGTTCACTTTATCAATTATCAAGTTATTGTAATTTTAATGACGATGCGTCTCGAGTACGAGAGAAAAATAGATAAGTAAATGGACTTAATACATTCAAATGATTTTATTAATCATTGTTTTTCACATTATGTTCCATACGGACGGTGTCGCGGACAACTGCTAGTCTAGAATAAATTTGTGTGACTATGCCAGTGAATATATTATGTTTTAATATCAAAAAACAACATTTCAAATTTGGAAAAGCTACATTTGTATGCAGTCGTTTTGTTTGTACATGATTGATCGTGATTAATTAAAATCTAATGTCGACATATTAAGATCTTACAAACAGTGTTTAATGGGAATAATTAATTTTGGTTTAAAATATACAGTATATTTTAAAACCGTAGTAACTTTTACTATTTCACCTCTTTAAAATAAATTAATTCAATACTTCAGATCGTTTAAGTGTTTTTTATATCGGCGTAAATTGGCGAGTTGTGTATCTACAAATGTGTGTGGTCTTCATAGGTTTTCTTTCTTATCGAAGCACGACACTATAACTGCAATTTACATACCAAGAATACTACTAGATATATACATGCTGATCCCGAGACAAAACACGACTGTAACGGGTGTTATACCAGGGTATATAGGGGAAAGTGGGGGAATTGGGAACACTTAACTTCAAACGCTAAAAAATAATAGAAAAAGGTTATAAACTAAATCAAATTTTATTGCTACATAAACTTTAGTTGTCTATGTACTTAGTAGTCATAAAATGTTATTTAAAATTTTTCGTTTTAATAAAAATATAAACGAAAACAAAAAACATTGCCGTTCCTGTTTGCCCGATACCCTATGGGGTAATTGAGATCATCCCGTGGGGGAAAAGGGAATGGTATGAGGTAATTAAGAAAGACGTTTGATCAATCTTTCTTACGTGATTACAAGGCATCTGAAATAATTTGTAAAGTTTAAATATTTTTACACAATCAACCAGCAGTTCTATGGGTAATTAGGAGGGTAAAGGGTAACTGGGAACGTTCCAAATTATCTAACTAATGCCGTTCCCAATTACCGGAATCGGTCAATATACATAAAAATGGCCACCACTCTTAAAAGCATTTTTCATTAACTTCAATCTATGTTACATTTGAAAACAGATACTGCGTGTATGATATGAGCAAAAACATAATACCTTTGAACTCAAGAATATGATACTTACATGCGTTATAACTGATGACAAAAATTATATCGAAAATACAAAAATAATTGTTTGACTTACAGTGACAAAACTAGTGCGTCTTTTCAATCCTACTTTCGCATACGCGATGAATGGCTCTCCATTCAGCCGTAGAATAGGTTCGCGACAGTGTAGTACGGCGAGATGTACTATTTATCTAACTATTCCCATTTTTTTTTATTATATCAAAGGAGGCAAACGAACTGGTGGGTCACGTGATGTTAAGTGATCACCACCGTCCATAGACACTAGCGACATCAGGGACATCGCAAGTGCGTTGCCAGCCTGAATATGGGAGAAGGGGGAGGGGAAGGAAAGGGAAAGAAGGAAAGCGGAAGGGACGTGGGCCTCCGGCTCTCTCGCTGACCGAACGAAACACAACAATGCAAGCTCTGTTATTTCACGTCGGTTATCTGTGAGAGGGGTGGTACTACCCCGGAGGAGCCGACCCATTCATGCTGAAACCAAAAATAGCTTCAGCGAAGCTCTACCACCTACAAAATTACCTTTACCCGTCGCTCTCAATTACCCCACTCTCCCCTATATATGGCGATCGCGATCACGACACGATTGTCATCTCTTACATTAATGTATATTATCCTATTGAACATAAGACCATAAAACAAATCAAAATATGAATTCATGATCTTTATTTTTTTTTTTACAAATATATACCGAATCTTGTAAACAAAAAGAATGAAAACAATCTAAAGAGCTATTAATTTAATGCTCTTCCACAAGAACGTAAAAGACAAATGATCAATAGCACGCGACCCGGCCCGAGTCCAGATTTTAATATCGAGATTGTGGAACGATCGCGTCGTCATTAAACTGGCTTCAACTGAAACGAGGTAAGCGCTTAAGCTTATTACTTACAATAATTTAGAATTATATATCAAGTAATATACTAATTAGAAATTCTATTAGGTAAATCATGGATGAAGCCAATGAATTACTTTATTAGATAATTAGTATTCACAGAATTTATAAGTAATAAATAATTATGTTTCAGTTATCAGTTTATCTAAATCAGTGTTATAAAGGTGTATACTCGTTACGTTTTTACGCCTATCTAATAGATTATGATAAAACTTTGCACATATACACAGTGTCAGTCACCTTTAATTAAAAAAAGTACTATTTCTGAGGGATAAATACAAACTACATTAATGCGAGCGAAACCGCTGACAAAAGCTAGTATTTGTATGATTATAACTTATTAAAAAATATATGTTAATAATAAAAACGATTACGATAAGAAATTATGAAACGTTTAACTTACCATTCTTCATGGTAAGGTTTTTTTATGCAAAAGATTTACGAAGAATCTATTAAAGCAATTTATTGAAGATCTATAAGACATGTATCAAATATGCTTTGAATATATCAGTTTAAGTATACTCAAATAAATATGCGTATAAACAGATATATGGTTGAGATAGATTGTGTACGACAAGGTGAAAAAGAAAGGAAGTATTTGAACATTCATCGAGTTTCAAACTTGCAGTAAAAGAATTATCAACTGAGTTATAAAGTCATATGATAATCAACTTCTTTTTACTAAAAAACTTCATTTAACTTGAACTTCGAAATCCAAATTTAAACTAGACATGAGTTATTTTAGTAAAATAATTCGAAATAGAGATTCGCCACTGTTCTATTGACGCTTGTGTTCGTTCCGCTTAATTCAAGTCTATTTGAAAGCCATTCATCATACTGAGAACACATTCGACAACAACTATAATTAGTCATATACATAAAGTAAGTAATATAAATTTGAATGAATCAACATAACCGTGCATAGTGATCCTAATTTCGTAGGTGGTAGAGCCACGCTGATGCTACAGCAGGTTTTAGCGTTATTGGTCGGTCACAGAAACACCGACGTCAAGTAACAATCCTTGCATTGTTGCGTTTTGTTCGGTCAGTGAGAGTGCCGGGGGCCCACTTCTCCCCTTCTTACTTCCGCCGCTCCTCCCGCTTCACAGGCTGGCAAGCAACTCTGGGGTTGCTGGTGTCTATGGACGGTGGTGATCACATACCATTAGGTGACCTATCAGTTCGTTTACATCCAATCATAAATAAAAAATCGTACCTCTAAAGATTGCTGTATATTATTTTTTGAGCCGTGAAAGTAAATTATAGTAACCATGAAGATAAAATGACATGTTTATATTACTTTAAAAAATAACATAGCTTGATTTGTTTATTGATTAATAGGCGACACCGTACAGATTATTAGTTTATCGTGTTAATTTTTCACGTCAGACATTACTTTGTCTTACTCGTGATTCCGACTTTCAGGTACTACTTATAAATGATAAGGGCATTATTACACGATCGATAGTATTAGTGAGGTTGATCGCCTGTGATACATCAAGCTGCCGTCAGGAGATTCAACATGGGCGATATATTCTGTTGCGGGCTACATGCCTACTTGCAAGACTCGATATCCAATATGTGACAGGTAGCTTTGTTAAATAAATTAAGGTAGTGGCTCTTGTAAAATTCCGATCTTATTTTTTTTCTGCTCTATTGTATTTTTACTTTAATATACACATAATTTTCTCAAACGTGCATATAATTAATGATCACAGATAAGCCAATATTATTTGTCGTAATTTAATTTTTACTTTTTACTTCAATCTTTTGAAAGCTATAAAGTATTGTCAAGAATAAAAATGTAACATCATTACTAGGACTTCTGAGTCGAATGTTCTGGCATAGATTCTTTTTTTTTTTTTCGAAATGATAACGCTGTTGACCTGGAATGGTTTTTACAGCTTCACCGAACTATTGAGGCGAGCGCTGAAGGCACTCAGCCGATTTGGGATGTTTCGGCGACTAACTCAAGGGTGCACGGCACATCTCAGCTTGGGCTATCGCCTGTTTTGTGCAAAAATCGCGACCTATCTGAGATAACCTAAGCTAAGCTATCTAGATATATGTATATGAGTTATTGAAAGATGCATGTATACCAAGCATGCGTGCCTCAACAACTCTTATATGTATTTTGTGTCGGATAAATTCTTCAAAACTATATAGGATAGAATAGGATAGGGGAAAAATAAGGGAAGAACTCTTTCTCGTTTATTTCTCTGAAAAAGAAAAACAGCGTGTAAGCGTGTAGGCTTGCACGTGTGTATAGGTGATGCTGTAGCAGTGATGTAAGGTTTTGTGTCACTGTATCGCGTGAGCAGCGTACTCAAGGGCTCCACGCCGAGGAACAGACCTAGGACATAGATTCTGTTTTGGGATGTGACTACCATAAAGTAAAATTAACCTAAATCCTCATAGTTAACAGTAAAGTTTAATTTATGATGTAATTCAAAGAATATCTCATAGCATTATTGTGTATACATACCAGTTAAAAATCAAGCAAATAAGTCATTGCCTGTTGCTTATTATTATTACTTAGAAACTGGGGTTTAAAAAGAACACGTAAATCCCATCGTATCCGAATATCAATACTTATAAAACTGACTCATCACCAATAAATACCATATCTCTGTAAAATGTTGGCCTCGAGTGCAGACAAAATTTAATGGGACTTGGATCCATTATATTATAGTTAACTTTCTTTAGACTTTTTTTTTGTCAAACTTTGTTTCGATCATTGAGTTTTGTATCTAATACAATTGAAAATGTATTATTATATTGAAATCTTGAATACAAGATTCTCATGTTCCATAACTTAAACATTTGTGATAAGTTGGAATTGTTAACAACATACACGTGTTAAATTATTACCTATCATATAATTAATTACTTTGTCAAAGAAATTGAGTCTATTGTATACAATTATTATACTTTATAGTAAGCTATTTTAGACGTCGGTTCAGAGTGTAACTGGAAATATGGCATTTTAATCTAAAAGTAAAACGGAAACCAGTAACTATATTATCAAAAAAGCAAATATATTATTTTTTGTATTATTTTTATATTAAATAGAAACAAACAAGCGAGCTAGTTGTAAGCACGCAAACACACGTAGCTATTGGATGATGAAGATGACTAGTCATCGTTTATGAACGTATATAATACACTAAATATACAAATCGCAAAATGTACTCCGAGAAAAGGCTGCGTCTGTGCTGGCTTCAAGTGGTTAAAGCGCACAATGAGAACGAAACCGGTTATGCTTGTTTATTTTGCACGCATTCCAGCCGACTGGCCGGGAACGAGCGCGAGGCATTCCCGGGCGGATCAGGAACTCAATTCCTACACGGCACGGCTTCACTGGCCTTGAGTCCAGACGCTCCATCGTCGTCGGTAAAAATATTTTGTAATCGTGCAACGTCTTTGTGCCAAGAAATGCAAACTAACGAGCGGTTGAATCTGCGTCATTCGTTTTTCTACAAACAGGTACCTTCTATACAAAGGTATCTAATAATTTATTTTGATTCTTTGCGTCGGCACAAAATTTTATTACACAGTTTTTAAATAATATACGATCCTATTAGTTGCCAAGAATCATCTTTAGAAGCGAAAATACGTCTTGTAACTATTTTAAATGAGAGATTGATATCAAAATTTTAATATTTATAAATAATATGACACAATTACGTCATTTATAAGTTCTTATGTTCTCAAAGTCGTTCTGTATGTATCCTATATAAATGGTGAATATATAAACACCTGTAAATTTGCTGTGATATATCTTTAATGAAATGGATTAATTAACATTTTCATAAATATTAAATTAATCTAAACCGAACATTTTTATTGAAAATCTATAAAATGCGAAAAAGTTATAATACGTGTGTAGGAAACATATAACGTATAAAATATCTTTAGAACCAATTATATACTATTATTAGCAAGTCTCAAACAAACTAAATTATACAAATTTATGCTATGAATCATGCCTACGGTCCATTATTTATGGATAGACCGTCATCGCTTTGTTTATGCACGGTGTCTAAATCCATTTGTCGGAAACACGTCACCGGCGCTCGCTGACACGTGAGAGTTCAGCCGGACAAGAAGTGTTCTGACGTACCGAATATACGTCAATATATTTACCTCTTTTTATATATAGTATCGTAGAAATACTAGTGATAGTGAAACATAAAAAATACGACATTACCCTCTTAGAGGCTAGTTTTTTTACAAAAGAATTATGTTTCAAATTAGACACAGATTTGTCATGTTCAATGGGAGCGTCTTACAATTTTTTTACATAACTCAGTGGTTGGTACCAGCGTGTTTAACCGTATCACCTTTTATTTCATTGCAATATATAAGTAATAAATTAATTAGTTACATAGTTCCTCCTGTTAAAAATAGTATTATAAGATAGTGTTTAATTGTATCATGAAATAATTTCATCCTTCTAATCCTTCGGTACAGGTTTCGCGTCACGTCCGCTATGAGAATTCACTTTAATTGGCAAATAATACGTAAGCCAATTAAGGATGCTAAGTCGGGTGGAGGCGCGCGTGACACGACTAGTGAATGTATTCAATTATGCAAACGTAGTCGCGAAAGAACATCACCACCTCCCGGTCTCAGTTTTATTTGACCGTTCCGAATTAGAACGGGCTGCCGAAATACAACTACGGGAGCGTTTGAATGCGGAATATTTTTATTACATTAACGTACTTGTATTATGTTGCAAACTTTCACACCTTTCACTCCTCGAGTTCAAGCGTCAAAAATATATTATATCCACACAAAAGTACTTTCACTCGAGACAACGACAAAAGGCATGTATAGATACGATCAGTGTCAGTTACACTTTATTATTAACATTCGATATTGCATAAGGCAGTGAGAAGGCGGGACATCGACGGCGTTGGAGCATATGAAAGTTGCGACGTTCACCCCGGGGACATTGCAATTCTCATGTAAGGCGTTGTCGGGGCTAAAGCGTGACACGTTCGCAGACTAAGATGCCGTGGGGTGAAAATGCACTTTTGCTAAGAGATTGCCGTCGATCTAAGTAATTCAACGAAACTTACATACTTACGTAACGATAACAATCTCAGTTTAACGGATGGTCTCAGACTCGATTGCGGTAAAAGCAATAGCAGAAAGTAGCGCTTCTCGATGGCTCATTGTTCTGTACTCTTATGCCGGTATTTCGAACAATCGTGACCGATCACTCAACTGAGCGGAGGCTAATGAGTTCTAAACCCGGATATGGTTACGTAGCGGGTTGATACGTTCTCGTGTCATGTTTTTTTTTACATTATACAATAACACCAGTCTGCTTTTACTAATATCTACACTAAATTCCATATTAGCATCCACCATAGATATATATGTATTTTCCCGTGAGGGACTATTCCTGTTATGATTTTATTTTCCAAATGTATTGTTTTAGTCGTTTTTTGAGACCGCATTCTTTAAACACACTTCTGATATACGAACTTAAGAGTTCTTATATTAAGTCGCATATAGAATGTTTTCATACTAGCTTCTACAAGCGGTTTCGCGTTACTGAATATTTTACCTATACCTCGAGAACAATTATATTTATTCAGGATGAAATGTACCCTATTATCTTTTCTATACCTTTTAAAACGTGCATGCAACATTTTATAATGATGGGCTGAGTAGTGAGAATGTGAAAGCGTTAACAAAAAACAAACTGATTTTCGCATTTATTATATAATTTAGAATACTAATTATGCTTAGTTATGACCATTATAGAACTGGTTTTAATATGTAAATCGAAATATAAAACTAAAATGCATTTACAAAAGCATTATTATTAAACCGGTACATCGAAAGACTATTGGCATACGTAAGTTATGTTACACCATATGTTTTATTTACACGATATGGTGTCAAAAATTACTACTTCAGTGTGAATATTAACACTAGTTCTCAATGAGGAACTTATTATATTTACTTACGGTAGCAAATCGCACAACGGGATTATTACTTTCAGACGATTCGTATATAAACATACAGACCATAAAACAATTAGTAACTGCCTTGTGTGAGTAGTTTGTTTTAAATTTACCCTTGCATACCATTTTATGTACACTTTACTGCTTTTCGTTAATATTGTTTCGCGTCTACTGTGCACAAGGTTGTTGTATTCAACTCACACGTAACAAATATACCTACTGGTGCCTCATAGACAGGCATAATCTAATAAAAACAAGATCAAATTTCGTTAGGTATAGATTCGCGTGTTGTTGAGTAAGAATGGAAACAATTGTTATATTTTGCCTTTGATAAATCGTATCTTACAGACATTTACATCGTAGGTGGTAGAGCCACGCTGGAGCTATTACTAGTTCAAGCATAAATAGTTCGGCTCGTCCGGAGTAATACCACCCGACCCACAGAAAACCGACGTGAAGTAACAGTGCTTGTATTGATGCCTTTCGTTTGGTCAATGAGAGCGCCGGAAGACGCATCTTCCCCTCCTCTTTCCTCTCCCCTACTCCCCATCCCTATTTCCCCCCTCCCCCCAACACAAACTGGCAACGCACTTGCGACTGCCCGGGTGTTGCAAGTGTCTATGGACGGTGGTGATCACTTAACATCAGGTGAATCAGCTGTCCGTTTGCCTCCTATGATATAAAAAATAATAATTTTGAAATTTGTAAAGGAATTTAGTCATTTCGAATTCGTGTAATGAATATACCCGTCGAGTAATAACTTAAGTTCGATGAAGTTCCAAGTCGATACGATTCGTCGAAATATGATGTAAGTAATGTATTATTATATTATGACAATTATTCTGAAGCAACAAGGTAGTGTCCTTGTCATTTATTACTAAAAACGAATATAGCTACTTCGCAACGCGGACGTTATTATCAAAACGTACTATTTTGAGTCGAATATAGGGAACTAATTAAGAAGTGATCATTTATATTCAGTAAAAATAACAGTATTACTACTGGCCGCTTGGAGCAACTCTGATGGTAAATGTAAATAAGAGTAGCCGATTTCAATTTTAGGCTTCAAAACAGGTTGTACTTAAAATGTATCCTTTTTTAGTTACGTCATCTCTTATCGCAAATAGACTATAACTTTCCCTCAATTGACGTATAATTTTCCCAAGTTTTTAGTATACTAAATGTTCTGTTGCATTAAAAGGATTACTGTCCTCTCTTCCTATATACATTGAATACAATTTAATCTATAAATTACTTGTAGCAGTGAGGTTTTACTACGTCTTGCTATTTACATAATACTTGACACAAAAAAGTGAGATAATCGTTCAGTATTGCCACAATACGTTTATTAACTCCATAAAGGGAGCCAGACTATCGGCTATAGCCGTATAGTCAACGAATGGATGACGTAATTATGCGTACTGTTGGTTGTCGTTACTGGCGGCCAATATACTGAATTCGGCACACCGAGTACCTTTCGTGATGCAAGCGGAGTACCAAGGTCGAGATCGTGATACTTCGAATGCAAATGAGCGTAGATAACTCGCATTCTAACATCCTGTATAATAACAGTTTTCACCATACCCGGCGCCCGGGCCTCGTCGCCTCGCACCCTTCATTAGATACTTCGTCGGAGTTGCCTTTATTTTATTAGGCAGATATGCTGAGAAAGGAGGTTAATGTCGTCAAATTACACGCATTGTTTCACCTAGCCATCGTCATGGAAACGAAATTGCCAACTTTTGATACACAAGCCGCTATATACCTGCCAAGTGATATTTTACGATATATACTCATGAATTACATGTTGATATATGCTTAAGATATTGTGATATACAGAGATTGATTCCGTGAAATATGACGTAACAAAAATGATAACATTAAGTATTGTGTATAGATATTAACAGACCGTTATGCGTAGCATGTATTTAAAATATGCAATCTATACTTCTATACTAATATTATAAAAAGGTAAAGTTTGTGACGTTGTAGGGGGTAGTCTAGGGAACTATTGGTCCGATTTCAAAAATTCTTTCATTTATCGAGGATGGTTATAGGCTATATATCAATCATTAAGCTCAGACCAATAGGAGCGGAGCATCAATGAAAAATGTTCAAAAATCGGGATTTTCCTCTTGAGAGCTTCCGCTGCGTGTTAGCGTTAGCCCAAAGTAACTACTCCACGCGAACGAAGTCGCGGGCAGAGGCTAGTAGTTTCATAAATAGTTATTTAAGATGTTTCAAATTATGTTCTTGAATAGTATGAACTATGTATAATATAATATAAATTAATTATTAAACTGTATCACGGTTTTCGAATTTAATTTCCCAATTAATTACGTATTGATATCATATTGGTGATACATATTCAAACTTAATGTATTATTCATAGACATTATTATGAAGCTAAATATCTAATGCGCAATTAATTTGGAAATAAAAGTCAGTCATAATTTAAAAAGAGTTTGAATAAACTTTGGATACATACAACTTTACATAGGGGCGTTACCCTACTGGTGGTTTTCCTTGGGTCTATTATGATTTTACTAAAAAATATGCGATACATTGATATTTTGAAGTCTCAATAATTTTATCTATGACTAACTGTGGGTTCGCGTGACCCCTAATGTAAAAAAAACAGTAACTAATAAAATCATCCAATATATATTAAGTCAATTTACTTATCTACTTTTCCGTCGTAGTAAAGTCGCGTCGTCATTAAAATTAGCGGGGTGGTAGGTTTTTACATCCCGACTGGGTCGCAACCACCATGCATATGGCGAAAAAGCCCGTCATAGTGACTCGCTTCTGCGCGTCGCGTTTTACAATAAGTTTCGATAGATCGAACTCTGATTTTAATGAAACCAATTCTATAATTGTTACTCGAGAATATTTTTTAAGACTCTTGGTGAGGTTTTATCGGGAACGCGTTACTTTAGCAGTGTTGCGTGTTCAAACAAACATACAGACATTTTTTTAAATGATGGAAAAGTATTTTATTCTTTATTCCAAAAACCTGCAACAATTTTTTTCGCAACAATCTATAAAGTACAGACACGTTAGATTTATATTCTTATTATTTGTATAGAAAATACTATATTGTATAGTAATAGGAAATAGATAAGACAAATGATCCTCCATTTGATTATAATCTATACTAATATTATAAAGAGGTAAAGTTTGTTTGTGATGTTGGAACGTTGTAGGGGGCAATCTCAGGAACTACTGGTCCGATTTGAATAATTCTTTCAATGTTATATAGCTCATTCATCGATAATGGTTATAGGCTATATATAATCACGCTAAGGCCAATAGGAGCGGAGCATAGATGAAAAATGTTTCAAAATCGGGATGTTTTTTTTCTTTTGAGAACTGCTGAGTGTTTGTGTTAGTGTATCTATTCCACGTGAACGAAGTCGCGAGCAGAGGCTAGTACAATATATTAATACGTGAAGCAAAACCTTTGTACCCCTATTGAAGATAATTCTGTGAATGTATGAACTTGAAATTTGGCATAGTTAAAGGGTATTATATAGTGGAGAAGTGCAGAAAGTCATTTATTTTGTATAAAATGCATTAGAAGTACATTAAATTAATTAAAATATGCATTACTCACACTACTGCTTAAATTTTACACAACATATACACACATGTAAATAAATAAGACATTTTGACAGCCATCAATAACGAAATTCAAAAAATTTTGCGAAGGAGGTTGAGGAGGTGAAATAATCATTAACTCATTCTCCTTGGTTTTATTGCATGTCAATATTTCTAGGAGACAGAAGTGCTTTTACTTGTGCCATGGGTTGCGATAAATTTCTTTATTTTCGTAAAGTTATGTTTACTTAGAATTTCAGAGCTTTGCCACATGTTTTGTGTCAAAGTTATAATTATTTTCAATTTTTATTTACACATAGATTTATCTATGTTTATATAATTAAAGATCATGGAAAATGGCAAATAACTGAGTAGCCATGATGAAAACCTTAGATTATAGAAGTATACCCTTTGATAAAAGAACCCTAATACAGTTCAAACTTTAAAAAATCAATTAACTATGGTCAAATGTCGACCGATGGGCGCCCACTAGTAACATTAGATTTGGATGATGCTTAAATTATTAGAGCGTTAAAGCGAAATCAAATGAACGATATTATTTGAAAATAAAATGTGTTTAGTTATGTGATGATAATCTCTAAACTCTAAAATACAGAGACGACTTCTTCTACACAAGAGCGTAGGTAAAAACAAAATTAATTTAACTATATGTAATGCTGAAGGCATATAACTTTTCAATGGTGCGAACCAGTTCTCGAGTAACTTTCGGAGCTATTTGCGTGATTTTCCACTGTGGCGGCACAGACGTGTCTCTCGGGCCTAACCGTTTAATTAAAGGGCGACGGGGTGAGGCGGGAAACGAGAAGCTGGGCATAATAGGAGCGCAATATCGGATAGAAATGCGCGGCATGTAGGAATGTGCCCCACTCCACTCTTCATTCGCGAACGATTCGTGGTATTTTTTATTGACGACTCTAGTAATACAGTGAAATAGTTCAACATTTTTTAATTTAACTTCTTATAAAATTTTAAAAAAGCAACATTATATGTTACTTCGTGCAATGTGTTTTTTTAAATATATTTTAAGATTGTACCGCAAAGGGATTTAAGTCATCAAAATAGATTCACTCAGGCTAACAAACATCTCATAGACAAGATACGATGATATGTTCCATCCTCACTCTCTCTGCATAAAACGAGATAGAATTTAGGGACTGCGACACACATATTTTGGAGCAAAGCAACCTCTGGTACGTCTATTTTTAATTATTTTATTTATATGAATAATTAATTTATAATTGTAATTGTACAATTTTCATTCGACTGTAAATTGGTCGAATTGTTGTTACCGTTACTGCAGCTATATTGTGTTTTATGTCACATTATATTAATTTACTGTATGAGGCAGCTTTATGTACATTGTTGTTTATGTTGTTTTTTTTTTTCGGCAGAAAAGAGCCCGATGGTTTCACGGAGCATATTCTGAGCGAGACTTTCATCGATTTTATTCATTGAAATTTACGGATTATAGAAAGCAGTTATACTATTCACAAGGATCAAATAATTTTATTTATCTAGTTATATATTGGGTTACGATTTTTATAAGATTTAACGATACAGGTATATTGGGAATAGAACGAAATCATATTTATTTGTACATGATTTATCGAAAAATCTTGTAATATCAGAGTTATATAGTGAGAGCAGATTGCGCACGAACACCCGGCGGAGTGCAATTTAAACGGTGCGAATGGCGAAACCAGGGAATGAACGGAACGCGACACTACACTTACCACGCAACGTGAAAGTTAGACATCTTATTAACTCCTGTTATTATATAACTAAGCGTGTAATATTTCTGGATAATATCAATACGACTATCACAATTAATATTAAGATAATTTTTTTATTGATAATTAAATACTTTAACCTATCCCTTAAATTTTTTAAAACATTTCATGTAGGAATATCAATGCAAAACGCGCATTTTGAGTTGACCCAAAATTTGCTACAAAATTCAATAAGACGGTCATCATCTAGCTCCGTGTTATTTTTTTTATTTTTATACAATGTCTTAGGTATTGTAGAAGCAGAGAACGATGTCGCACTGAATCTGAAAGATCGCTTCAATTGAAATAAAATATTAAATGTGAAAGTATTTTCTCGACACAAATACAAAAAAATAATAATAATAATACGGAACTTTATTAAAAGTGTATAAATACCATAAAACAAATTAAACATAATATAATGAAAAACATGAGGTGGCATGTTTAGGCGGGATTTTAGCCTGTCATGTAGTGGATTTTATATTTTGTTCATAATCTCGTGTTATTTGTATCTATATTTTATAAATGTGGTGGTGTTTTACGTAATATAGTTAGTTTATTGTGCATAAGTGAAGTGAATGGAAAATAATACCACGGAGCATGAAATTCTAAGATGCCACAAAAACTCCCTGGAAGGTTCTAACAAAGCAAGCATCTTATTAGAATATTGTAATAATCACACGACGCTTGTAATATTATCAACTACATGACAATGGCAGTAATAATCGGAAAGATTGGTTGCCAAAAAAAAACATAGGGTATATGCAGTAGACACGTGAAGTATGAGAATAGACGTCTACCTAAGTTGATTTGATTTTACTGCACACAATATAATTGTTGTGTGAGTTTTCTCAACCAGTTTTTCCCTGAATAGGTCTTTCATTATTTCATATTAAAATTAATTTATAACATATGTCCCTATTAAAAATATCTATTTAATATACATAGTTTGAAATCTTGCGATTGTTTTTCAATATTGTAATGAATATTGTAATGAAAGATAATTGTGATGAGTCGTTTTAAAATTTAGAGTGAAATATTTACAAACAGAAAGTGCATTAAAAATGCAAGCCGATAAGCCTATATATTATTTATTTGAAGCATTAATTTATTAAGTATATGTTAAAAGTTAAATCAATTTAAAAGCTAACGTAAACAAAAGCAAGCGTCGTGTCCTTTGCTCACAAAGCTCTTACTGTTGCTCAAAGTTAATGAACCCCTATAATCCCGATCGTTTGTGTATTTTAACATTTAAAGTTTCCTAATCGAAATATCACAAGATACATTAACAACCAACTGAAATTCAGTAAAACTGTAAAGCTGAGCGTATTCATTAGGTAATATTTCGTTGTGGCGTAACCTGCCTATTTAAAGTATTCTATTTCAGTAAATTATCTGTTTTTTTTTTTTTTTGTATTATAATAAAGCACTGAAATAAATTTGTACGTAAAAATATCGAATTAGTACCAACAACCTATAAGTCACATGTGAGTGGTACTCGTGCCGTCACTTTTAACACACGTGTTTCGTTTGCTCACTCAAAATGTAATAATTTAGTTTCCGACGTGTTGAGAAAATGTATTTATTTTAATAAATTAAATCATTGAAATTGAACATGGGATAAACCGAACTATTACTATTTACAATTTCTGTTACTAATTACAGAAGTTATAATTACAATTATTTTCGTTAAGTATGATCCACACATGAAATATACAGAGCAATTGCCCCGAACACTCAACTATTTGTAGTACGTAGTTGCAGTTTCTTTTAAATTTGATAATGGTTAACATTTATTCAGTATTCTTATACTATAGAATCCGAATTTTTGAATTCAATATAATGTGAGAAACGTTCAGATTTGCATTATTCTGATAAGTATCTTATATCGTTATAATACAAAAGATATTTGCTTTATTTTTAAAGGCACTCATATAGGGAGTTCTCACCGTTTCAAATTTTTATCTGATTAGATTGCGATATTCTTTTCATCTCACCCCTTTCTAATGCCCCACTATGGTGTTTTCATATGATCCGTCCAGTCCTTGGATTTTTTGTAGATACCAGAATAATTAATTTTCAATGTATCTCTCTGTACATGTCACTTTTTATTGCATACATTTATCATTCCAAGATCAATTATGATCAGTTTTCACTAATTACAAATTATTAAAAGAGCTGCTTATTTATTAAGTATGTAAGTGAAAAACAACAAACTAGCAAAATAAATTTCATGAAGTCGAATTAGAATTAGAAACTTAAGGCCGATTTTTTTTGCTGTGAAAGTTCCTATAACGCTCTTCTTAATTCAGTACAAGAAGGTTGCTATAGGATTTATAAATAAATATTGGTTTTGCTTACTTCCTATAATACAAATTCTGTATCGAAGGCAATTAATTACTGAGCGATATAACAAAGCAATAAACTTTCATCAATTGAAATCGAACTCACTCGAACTAATATAATGAACTTGTGATTTATACTATAAAAACAGGTCAACAGAAAAGTTTTTCAATATGACAGCATTCTAAAAGCAGTGATTGCTGGAAGCGATTTATACTTTCCAAGAACTGCGAAGAGTAAGGACGGATGACGGCGCGCCATTTCGCTTGCTAATTTTAGATTTCAGTTATTCAACTACCTACCTAATGTATTTGCACTTTACTCGGAACCACGACTTTGGATTTTAGTGCGGCTACATGAAAGCCAAACTTTCTAAAATATCATTACATTCACATACTCATTTCTTATTAATAATTTTAATGCAGATTTGTAAATGAAAGTAAAATACGTTGTTAATATTATGTAGACATTGAATCATTATGAAATGAATAAGGCCTACGCAACTCGACTGTGAAGAGGACGGATAAATCACTACTACCCACATTTAAACATTGCAAGTCAAAAGTCCGGTTTATTTACCTACCTACGTTCACTTTCACACCGAGCCCTTTATGGCAACTTACATATAGATATAGTATTAATAATTCATATAAGTTTGAACAAAAGAGTATGTAAATACGCATTCTGAAGTTAATCGAAGTCACACGTTTGAGCTTAGCTTAGTTGAAAGTAAGCATTTGATTAAGTTATATTTTCAACATTCTATTGGAGGTTAAGGTAACGTGACACGCATGCTTGTCTAGCACGCAATAGTTCGAAAATGTTCTATAGAATACAGAGTTATTTTATTATATTACTATTATATTATACATACTTCTTGTATGTATGTATAATAAGTTTTATACGAAATAAGAACTGCCGATATCAAGTAATACGTGAAAATGCACACAGGCAAACCAACCTAGTTAAATAAATATGAACTCATTGTCCGATGATTTCGCAAGCAATTCTGTTTGACCGTATCGAATGTATGACATAATCATTCTCGGTATTCAACGTGTAAATTAATGCAACCGTGTTGTTTTTAGGTACTTTATATTCATAATTTTATTAAACCTTTGGGTAGGCGTCAAGATTGTCTGAACACGGTTATAAGTGTATCTATATGAATGTGTTCAGTGTTCCAAGGTCATTTTAATGTCAGCAAATTGTTAACGCTAGCGCCGTAGACGCTTTATATTCAAAATTCTAGTTGGACAACGTAGAATATATCTTTCAGATGTTTATGTAAATCCCAGTTGGTAGGTACAACGTTTTAGAGTAATAAGTTGTTTTTAATTAACACAACACGTAGCCTAATCAAACATGAACCCGTTCATATGGTGTAATAGAATGCTTAATCACGGGAGATGTGCCGCGAAGATCGAATAGGCGCGTGACGCTGTGTTGGGACGCGTCGCGGGTGTGTTTGAACAGACCTCGATTATTTACCGGTGACGACATCGCCAAGGATTCGGGATATGTCAACTAGAGTAACACGAAACTCGGATGGATTTCAATTTCGTTTTATGGATGGTACGTGATACGTCATGTAGTTTTTTTTTACCTTCTATGCACATTTCTTCGGCGTAAAATGAAACAATTTTATTTTGATAATGATTGTAAGGTAATATTTTCTGAAGTGAAAACTTCTTTTAGCGTGTTTAGTGGCATTTTTTGGCAGGAGGATTTTTTCATAATTTCGCGTCATGACATACTAGTAAGCATCACCGATCGTATTGCGCTTGCGAGGCTCGTGTCAGACTATATTAGCGAATATATTATAAACTATAATACTATAGCGACGCGTTGTATAAGAGCACGTGTACATCTAAGAATTTATTTTTTGTATAGAAATTGTGCAGCTCATCGAATGTTTGATGAATTAATAAACTGTATATAACTAGATATATATTTATTATTTCGAGAAACAAACAGATATGAAAGAGAGACTAATGATGATAATTATAATGTACAAGTTATTAAATTTCAACAATTTAGACTATAATTAATTTAAAAATTCAAAAGAGAATACAGTTTAGATTCCGTTGTTTTGAGTTTTCACATCTGTCGGCAGTCCTTATGACTGCCTCGACTTTTTTCTTAATTTACCAAATAGTCACAAGCTAGTTACTTTTGAAGCAGTGACAAGTGGTTGGAACGAGTCCATATTATGATATAAGATGAGAAGTGCACACCCTTGGTGCCAGAATTCAGCAGACCCAACATTTTGGATTTATAATAAACGAAATAATATAATGATAATATAATCAATGTCGTATCAATATTTCTTGTACTTATGAGTAATGCCGTCCGTCATCGTGTCCTTGACTACGAAAAGGCAATTAGAATTTTGTAATACAAGTTTTTATTACAAACTGCTCATCTAGTCGAACATATTGAATCATTGAAGCCAACAGTATTTATCATGTATCGTCTGAATCTTTTAACGAAAATTGGGTACGATAATTATGTGAAGCTGTGTTATTCTGAGATCGACTTTACAAACAGTCGCAACTCGTTCCTTTTGCAAATTATTAATCTTTCATTTTACACGACAAGCGTTTTTAAATGTTGAAAAAATTAGCTGGTAATCAAATTTTTATCTATTTGTTTTTTAATCTGTCGAGGAATTCCTCTATTGTTTCTAACCTATTTATAATTTTATATTATGTAAAATAATGTTGACGAGATTAATACAGCTATAAAATAATTGTAAACACAATAGTCTAATGAGGAAGAAATTGTACGATTTTCCTTTCCATCTCGTGTTCTCTGACGATGGATATGGTATTATACATGAATATGGATACAATTTTAATTCATCTCTATATAAAAAAAAAACATATACCGAAAGACGACTAAACAGAAACAGACTCGGTAATAAAAGCAAGGATTTTAATCATAGGTTGGGAGCGATGAGACGCGTGGACACGTTATCTACATTTCACACTATCTATGAGATGAACTAGTATTTGTAATGGTTTCAATTTACAATTCATCGATGATATGACTATACTCTATGACTTTACAGAAACCTCTTTACACTAGCATTAATACCAAACATTAATACATTAAAAACCACGACTTGAAATTCAAGAACGGTATTCTTTTAAAGTACGATATTTATTGACATACAAGTAGATGTACTAAATATTTATTTTGATCACCAACAACACAAACAAGAATTCACTGGAAAACAGACCTAGTTTCAAATATTCCAATTGGTTGTAAAAAAACATTTATTTCGAAACATCGTAGACAACGCGGGAATATGGAATATTGCCAAATCCGATATGAAGAAAGCAATAGTGGTGACTTATAGTCGTGTGAGCTGTGGGTGGCTATAAAAATATACAAAGTAAGAAACGTGTTCCGTCGCCGTCAGGTCAGGGCATGTCGTCGCCGACGCGACGGCGCAAACGCTGCAGAGAATTCGCTGACTTAGCTACATGTAGGGTTCAAATCGACCGGTAGTATTGTAACCCATGGCTTCGTTTTAGATATTTCTAAATAGGCTATTTACATAGTGGTGTCATATGCAAACTTCTGGAACGCCGGTGTTTTTGGGATTTGGGATTTATTGTATTTCCAGTATGTATTAAAAACTACCTTTAGCAACTTTAGCATATAGCAAATAGGTGCCTCGCAAATCATAAATCCCAAAAAATACCTATATTTTTCATCTTTCGCATCATGTTGCTGTACAACATTAAGAGCGTCAAAATAAATACGGTAATATGAGCAAACGGGAAATTAAAAATTTATTTAGTAGTCCGGTGAAGCTGTTAAGACCTTGCTAGGTCAATAGCGTTGTCAGTTCGAGAAAAAAAAAAGATTTGTTTTGTCATTTAGCTAAACGAATTTAATCATTACGAAGCAAATAGAAGAACAAGAAGATAATCTTGAGCAAACGGGAAATTAAAGATTTATTTTGTCATTTAGCTAAACCAATTTAATTATTACGAAGCAAATAGAAGAACAAGACGATAATCTATGATTTTTATTAACAAAAATATGTGATTCTGATACGGTTCGTTGTGATACACGATAAGGTAAACGGCTGCGGGCTATGCAACGGTCGAGGCGTTTGTTAAATGCGACAGGTTTAATTTTTATCGCGTCCATTTGCCCGAAATACCACGCGTGTTATCATGCTGTACTGCCGCGTCCACGCTGATAACGCTCTGTATAAAACGTAAGTAATCGATGTATAAATTTGTCTGCTATTAATTTCTGCAATTCTAGAGATTGATTACTAAGCTAATTATTTATAGCACCTTGTACATTATGTGCTTTGCATTATATGAATGTTTTTAATAATCGTTTTAGAATGTTCCCGATAACAGTCTTGAAAATTCGAGGATCATAGCAAAGAACTCAATTCTGATGGCTAAATCGAAAATATTATTTTCCTAATATATGTAAATGCAAAGTAAATAGAGATGTCGAGTCATGGTCTTGCTCATTATGTTAACGCGATGTCAATTCTCTCACAATAGTTGACGAAACGCGGCGGCGACTACGAGGGCGACGGCGGTGTCGGCGACAGTGAAGTGACGTCACTCGAAATCAGCCTTGGAATTGAGGTCGGCGAGCGGAATGGCGGCGAAATGTCGCCTTGAGGGGTTGTTTCTCATTCGAATGGAAAATTGTAACTGCATGAGTTTTTAAAAAGTTTCATGTCAACAGTTACGTATATTTAAAGTATAATATCGAAATTGTGTAAAAAAACTACTCACCTTGATACTGTCATAGCAAGCAGTAACTCTTCCGTTCTGCACCTCGACGGTAGCTGGCGGATGAGCGAATTTGCACTCTGTGTCGGGTCGCGAGCACTTATTCCGTTGAAATTCCCTGCACACTTCAAGCTGCAGCCAACGCGAGTCCTTTCCGTTAAGCAGGCTATTCATGTTCACCATGGTGGCCATCGTTGGCACTGTCGGTGAAGGAGAGTAAAGGCGCGCGCGATTACGCTGTACGGGTGCGGCGCATAGGCAGCGGTGGTAGGCGAGCGCGCCCGCGCTCTCTTTGCGTGCACTCTCACACACTACACTGCTTTATAAGATTTGTTCCTGCGGCCAATGGACGTTCTCGAACAACTTCACTACCACACACTAGGTACTACACTATCAAGTTCCTTTTCCACGCAGATACACGCGCGGACACGATAGATTTTTCTTAATTATTGATTAATCTTACAATTAGGTTAGAATGAAAGACACCGACGTTGCAAGCTTATTTAGGCGAGTATTAAAATATTAATATTATCACACGCGTTCTTATCGATGTTGACGGTTGAGTTTAGTAGAGGGCGAGCGGTGCTTGGTGCGCGAGCATTGCGATGGCCGGTGCGGATCTGGACAGCGACGGTGGGGCGCGAAAAAAGCTATATTAGCGGCTCGGCGGTCAGCGAGCAAGCCGGTACGGTGCGGGGCTCAACTCTGCGAACAACAAAACACACTGGTTACTCTCCGGGCGTTCCGCCCCGGAGCCAAGCACAAGCGGCTACCGGGTTAGCAAGCGTCGGCGGGAGCCGCTCTCAGGCCTGCGCCAGGTGGCGCCTATCCACACAAATTCATACTACAGACAAGAGATCTTAAACAATGTTCAGCTCTCATAGAATTACACTGTTATTAGCCAGCAACAGACAAAATTTAAACAATGGAAGATAAGAAAGAAATTATTAATTTTTATAATATTTTATTTGGCTGATCTGAAGGTTCGCTGTGTTGTACAATACAGCAAAATGAACAAATAGTGAACAGTATGTATTCTAAAATTTCATATATCAATATATGAAAAAAAGAAAATCAAAAAAATCATTTAGTTGTACCTCGAAAAAAGGATCTTAAAATCCATATATTTAAAACTAATAAGGGTTCACGAATTCGTCCGAATTAAAGTAAAATATACATTTAGATAATAATAAAATATAACCGAGCGTCACCTAGTGATGAGGTACAAAAAAATCAATAGGATACAAACTATTACAAGATGACATAAGCGTTTATATACAAAGTTTCATAAAAGCCATCAAGGCCGTTTTTAAATTCAGGATATGCAAAGAGGCAAACAGATAGATATACTAGACAAGTAAGCTAATAAAATATAATATCTTATTCATGGTCAGCTTTTATTATAGATATCTATCACAGTTTCTATCCTTGCCAATTAATTACCCATTAGTTTGTAGGAGTTTGTTAGTAATCGTAAATATAAGATTGTGGGCATTCAATTTATCATTTGTGTAACTTAAAAAAAAAAAATTACATGACAAAACAATATCATAAATCTGTTTTTAGTATACTACACACCCTGATGATCATGTCACTTAGATAAACATCGATCAACTTTTGTTAACGTCTTTTAAAACCACATAAACAAAGGCCATCTTTTGAATTTTTCCATACTCTCCTAAGCTGAACATACTAAATCCAAAAACTTAAAAATCCATGAAGCGATTTTGATACAAGAAAAATCTACTAATTTAAATGTATCAAAAATATTCTTATCTTCTTAATTATTAGCAAATAGTTACGCAATATCGCCAATCTTCTAAATAAAAAATATGTATAACATTATGCATCTAATTCGTTAAAATTGTCATTGTCTAATTGTAAGTATAAATATACCCACATCTTTGTTTATCCTTAATACTCTACAGATATATACGTAATTACCTATTATGAAAAAAAAAACGAAAGTTTGAATTTATACATCCAACGTTACCATATATCATCATAAAAGAGTGGAATATACACATATTGCCAATAAGAGTCCGAGGAATCATAAAGCAATGTGTGGGCGCTTGTAGGGGGCGTAACAGTCCTGAGTTCTGAGTTGAGAACAGGGAAAAACTCGTGAAACCAAATCCTATCGTATTGCGCTATTTAAAGCATAACCCGGTTGAAAATAACTCGTGTGAGACTACAGCGAGTCCCGCTCTTCTGCTATGCATATAAATCTCAAATTTTATTTTCGAGATAGATGCAACGGCTTTTTTATCGCGACGTCGCGTCGGATGCGTCGCACCACGTACGTCAATGATTTCTGATAAAAAAATATACTGCCAATAGTTTGTTTTCGTTGGCGTTTTTATCACGTTTACGAGTTTGTTGAAATAATTTCTGAAACGTTGTTAAGGCGACAGTAATTACTTTTATTACATTAAATGAGCGAACTAGAGCACCGATTACTTGTTGTGTAAATTAGTAGGCGTGAAATTAAATTGGTCATTGTAACAAGGAAACAGGTAACAATGATTACGAAGTTCTGTGGTTTGGCGGATCTAGCAAACTAATTGGACAGGGAATCATTATAATACTAATTTTAGTTTTTATTATTATAGAAAAACTATTAAAGTTAATATGTAGTTATGTAAAAGTAAGAAGTTTAATTAACAAGGATTTATAAATATTTTACAAGTAATGTTACAAAATAATTTTACACTTATTTTAGAAAGCACTTGGATCTATCGCGATATATTTTTTTTATCTAGGAACAGGAGTAACATCTTATATGATAATTATATTTTTTGTGTTAAATGAGACAAATAAATTTAAGTACACAATTCAAAGATGTTGTGTTCGTTTAACTTGTACACCGATAACTGGAAAGTTTTGTAGATACTCAACACGCACGGGGAAGACATTCAATAACCTAGTGAAAAGATTACGAAGAGCAATCAGACGGAAGCGAATCTAAATAGGAATCTCGTGGGAGCGGTCCGGAGTAAAGGCGAAGGAGGGAGGCAGAAAACAGTCGAGCGTAGATCCTTTGTGAGAAAGGCGATTCGATCAAGCTAGCATCCAGATATTTATTATGCTTTAATAAACTTCGAAAAGTGTTGTAAAATAAATAAAATAATAACCAAAGAGCAAGGACGAGGTGACCAGAATGCTCGTACGCCTCCACAGTCTTGACCGGGATTCGAACCAGGATCTCCCACCGTCGACAGGAGGGCGCTCTGACCACTAAGCTATCAAGACAATCGGAATGCGACGTGCTTACCTGGAAACCTCTTAAGCAATAAAAAAAACAAGCCTATTAATTATTTTTCCCACTTTACTACACTTTTCGTTACATTTAAATATTTTTCGTAAATCATAATAAACGAGCACCACATATTTAGACTGCACTAGACCGAAAAAAATTGCACAGAATATGGTCTGAAACTTAAAAGTGAACGCATAGATTTTAAACCTTGGAAGGTTTTGTAATAGTATGCGATTAAATTCAGTGAACAGAAATTGGGGGTAAGGTCATGCACGTGGTGCTGTATGCCGATTGAAAGGAACCGTAGTTGCCTCTATTATTAGCTAGATAAATTTTTTTTTCTGCCTCACAAAGTAAAAAAAATCTTAGGTCATATTCCGTAAGTCAGATCAACGTTTCAATGTACCTAATAGGTGCATTGAGGTTATAATGACGCTTTAAAGAAGATTTTGCAACCTCTGCAGTTAGTTTGTAATTTACTAGATGAAATAACAATACTGGTAGTTCAGTAAAGACTCTTATGTAATTAGAACCGAAACAAAATGTATCGAGACAACAAGGTTAATGTAAGAGGCGGAAAACGGGACAGACATGATCGTAAAGTGACCTTGGACAGTAGTGTCGCGCTCCACCGCCGACGTGAACAAAACAACCACCACTTTTTCTTCAGACATGCTTCATCGAAGTTACAATGCGACTTACTTAACTAAAGCGTTTTTAATGTAACAATTTTATTATGAACTAACTTCAATTTGCGACTTCGCTCGTTTTCTAAAGATTCTACATAAAACTCGATATTACATTTTTTTCGATTTTCAATGTTATTCTGATTACTTAGTCCCCGACAATGGAAATCATTATCATGATACACTGTTACATGTTACTACGTTACTTTTAAGTCATCGGACTGTCATTTTGTGTTGACTGATGTAATCTCGGCATTTCTTATCTAAAGTAGTAAATATATATATAAAAATTATATATTCTTCGATGTCTACAAAGTGCTATTAGTATTGAGTTTTTTGCTATATAAATTTATTAGCCATTTAAGTGCGTTTAATATATACGATTTTAATCTTACGATTTCCATTTAAGATAAATTTGGATAAATAAGGTAAAAGTTAATATTACTCCTTGTTTAGCTTCCAAGATAAATTGTCGAATAACTAATTAGTGGAAGACTCATTTTATCTTATTAGATTATATTAATATAAAACTATTTATATAAAATAGACTATTTGTAACTTTGAAAGACAAAGTCACGGGATCATCGATATTGGTGTAAATTTCATTAATAAGATTCAAACTAATTACAAGTACACACTACTGTAAAATGTTTCACCACAGTAATATTGTATCTATATATACATTACTTCATGTTGTGAAAATAGAAAACTAAGAGTAACTTACCGATTTCAAATGTATGCTTGTTTTGATTTTTGTTAACTAAATTTAATAAGAATTCATTACAAGCGCCATAGAGTGTACTTACCGTTTTCTATCATTATGGAAAAATTGCGACCAAACAAAACTTCAACCGAAACTAACACCGGGTTCTTACTATGTCTAGTAGTAAAGTCTTCATATATAAAATGAAATTTATTTCTGTATACATTGTATAAATTTGAAATACAGTATATTCGCTGTCGTTTAATGTAAATTTGATGCAGCTCCCGCTAAATGATTAGTCGGGCACGTAGGTAAACCATTACAGGGCTTAAAACAAAGACCATTGTTTAACATGTACGAATCAAAGGAGATCGTAACTATAGCGCTCTACTACTGTTGTATTCAAAACATGCACAAGTCATATTTAACAGTCTCCTGGGGCGGTAGTACTGACTATTAATTAGGAAATGAAATATTAAAAGTTTAAATTTCCGAGGAGCGTAAATTACTACTGTATTTAAAGTGTTACGGCACATTATCAGCTAATGAGCTCGAGTTATCAGTACAGATGATGCATAAGAGAGGTCCCTAACTTGGAACCGAAAAGATAATAAAATCCGTAAACAGATGTTATTATTTACGCGTTTTAACATAAAATAGTGATCATTATCGAATATCTTTTGTCAACAACATGTCAGGAAATGAGTCATTACGTATTTTCAATATAACAGTCACTGATTAGATGATAATATATTTATTCTATATAAAAAAGGTATCGCATATACTGTGGATATAATATGGATACAAGACGTAAAAAAGTTTGTATGTACCTATGTACATACGTTAGAAGTTATACTTTTTGGTGTAACAAGATAAAAATCTTTTCAAAAATTGTATCTTTCGCCTTATTCTTCGTTTATTTAAAAAACGACAACACTAACAATAGAAAAAAGGTATTTAATACATTTAAAGTTTTAATACAAAGAAATACAAACAACAAAAACAAAGAAACAAAATGTTGACTATAGCTCACTTCAGGGTATTGGTTTCTCGTGACGGTGTGCGATCGCGTCGTAAAATTTACTCTCATCATTTTTCCCTATCAAGCCAAAAAAGAAGTATAACTTTAAAAATCTAGTGCAAATAGCGATATACAACTCACTGTGTCGCACATTAATGTAATCATCTGAAAGAATTTTCGGATCTCCTAAGTATATCCGAAAATATAAGCACTATATATTTTTTTATTTTTACAACATTAAGAATCTGTTATTAATTAATGGTTGATTTGGTGGTGTAATCATTTACTTCGGCTATGCCTAATCCGTATAATTTCACCGCGATAAGATAATCCTGATAACAACAAGGCTTATCGTTGTCCGTTTTGGTCTCATTCTATATGTTTACTGAGTTACATTACGGATATTATAATGTTACCTTTACGAATTTTACCGAAAGTATTAAATGATTAAGTTTTATGTGTTCAAAATAGTTATTTATATAGTTAAAATAATGTTCAAAGGCACAAACATTCCAGGCCTCTCACTTTATCATGTTACAATACAATAAGTGCAGACCGAGCCCTTTATTTGCAGAGGTCTGGCTGGGTATTGTGGACAGCAGGTAGAGAAACGGACAGCTGTTATCGTAACACTGCAAGGATTTTAAAGTTAAAACATTGATCTCTCTTTATGCTTGATCTCTGAAATAAATATCCATGAATAAATTACATTTATTTCAGTATCAAACATTTAAATGATTCTATTATATCACCATTTAGTAGACTATATATTGATATATAGTCTAAGCAAGAAACAAATACGATTGAGTAACGAATCCTAAAGTCAAAAAGATTTGTCAATCAGATTTTGTTATACAATCAGACAGATTTCTCCTAGTAATGAATACCATTCTGTAAAATGAGTCAGAATAAAAGAGTTTCTTTTTAATCGTTTAACTTTTCTATTGTTATTTTATATTAAATTCTTATTTATATAGAAGGACTTTACACGATATTAAATAATTTAATAAGTAAACTTGCAATAATTAAAAAATAAATATAGGAGACATGAGAATGATTAACCCTACTACAGTTATCTGTGTTTCTTAAATTTTTTCATGGAAAAATTATGTGAAGAAATAAGATTATAATAATCTATCTGAGGGTGCAGTCAAATCGAGAATTATACGCATGCTATGCTTAGTTTCAGGCATACTTCCTATTCTTTTATGTATGTATGATTAGATTCTTCAAACCAAACTTGTAGTAGAATTAAATATAACCAAGAATCTGATACCATACTGACTTGGTTTTTATAGCGTATATACTGGAATGGACATCTTCCTCTTAATGCTGCTCGTCTATAGTTAAGTTTTCAAAGGGATTACAAAATTTAGGTGTATTGTTAACCCATTGATAATACAGATCTCGAACAGAACTCATCGCCGTTCAGGTCGAGGTTGTCTACCTTTATGACCTTTTTATAACTACCCCAAAAATAGGCCTTCCTTTCGCACTATACCATAACCTTTTAGTAATCTCATTATTTGAAAGAAATACACTAGCTAGCTAGTAGACCAATGTATGAGAAATATTAATATCGTAAATACTATTCCAAGTGTAAGAGAAAACACGCTTACCTTCCAACTTAGTAGGTATTTCAAAATTAAAGACTGAAAGAATTAATAATTGAAAATTGAATCTTTTCTTCTGGGAAGATTCTAAAACAACAATGTGTAAATGATCGGAACAATAGTTAATGAGAGAGAGTGCCCTGTGCTTTTGAGGTTAATTCTGATCCGAAGATCGTTATAAGTAAAAAAAGATTATATCTCAATAAATAAAATTCAATTCCCGAATGTGTATAAGCGCATTATTTCAGAACCTATTTGCTTAACTATTTTCTTGTTGTATTTCTAATTGTTAGGAGAAGCTGTGTGACAAAATATGTTGGAAAAATCGTACGGTAAGAGTAAAAAAATCTCCATATTTAAAGTGAGTCAGAGAGAAGACAGTAGGGATATCTTCAAAAATATTGACAGAAATTAACAGATTGATATTCAGTTGTCGTGTTGCAATTTTTATTCCATTGCAAGGGCCGTACTCTAAATGGAAGATTGTCTCATTTTGTTCGTTAGGGTCTTCGTCGGGTATACCGTGCGGAGCCGGACGGACGTAGAATATAAACATTTTCGATAAGATTCTTTTAATATTAAGTATACTGAAGTGATTAATTAAAAGCCCTAAAATATCTAACTCTTAAATCGCTTATTTCTTGAGACAAACGCATATCTATCCCAAAACGGGTTAAAATTGCTCCGAGAACATGATGACAAAAAAAGGTTATAATAAATAATTAAAAATTATAGAATGAGTTTCATTTCCCTAAGACTGATCTAATACTAATCTCAAAGGCTCTAAACTAAACTTTTAACACGTTAAACAATTTATACCATGAGAATCACAAATTATTTCAATAAAGAATATACATGAAATACTGGACATTTATATACTTATTTCAAATTTGTAATTATTCGATCTTCATGAATTCTATATGAAACACACTTCCTTTTTATCCAGTATGACTACGGTGTAGTCTGCTCTAAAATTTTTTATAACCATTTTACATTTACGGCTTTTGTTTATTAATTTATAAAATAATAGATATAATTCTATACTTTTTATCATCTATTGTATGCTAGGTAGAAACACTTGTAATGAATATTATAGATGTAATTTCTGTTTGACAAAATTTCGTCCATAAAGTCTACAATTTCAAATGTGTTAATGCTAATCCTGTAATTGCTTATATTGAAAGAATATTTAGATTTCGTATAACAGACATCGAAACATACTTTTTATTCATTTACTGAAAAAAAAAAATCGCAGGAAATTCTTGCTATATTTTAAACTAAATGTATCCCCTCATTATTATAAAGCATATGGACTGGACAACTGTTAGATATTTAACGTTATTTACATTTAAAGATATTAATTCATATTTATGCCTATATTATACAATTAGTGCGTATACATTATAATACTTAAATTCCTTAGTTAACTTATAATTATTTCTGAAAAGTTACCTATTTTTTACAATATTAGCAATTTTCCGGGTCATAAGTAATCACGAGAATACGCTACTTGGAAGGATTATTTATTCAATATAAGAAATTAAGTAAGAAGGTACTAAAGTTCCACCGTCGGATTACGGAATAGTTCTACTTAGTACAACTTTTGGATTATGGACAATCTCGATGAAAGTTATTATAACAAGAGGTATACGGTGCGAGTAGTACGACTTTATCTGAAGCGAGTAGGTCCAAGGTGGAAGCTTTCATGCGGACTACCATGATATAGCGAATGGTCCAATCCAGGATTACTCGATACACTGTAAACATACCACCCGCTCCTAATGTTGTAAAATTTTCCGTCGAATTTCGGAAGTCGTAGATTTGACACCGTCCACAAACAAACGCACCAGACGAAGCGGAATATAATGCACGACCGTAAAATTTCACTATCTTTTTCACAAACTTCCACGTTGAGCACTTTAAACGCGAGTTCCGAATTTCGACGTAACTATATCGCATAAGGTAAAAGAATGAGCGGTAACACTTACATGATGAGGGGTAAACTAGCCGGGTAAAGGGAATGTAAATGTCCGTATGTTAAAACATAGCGATTTGCACGTAAGTTAGGAGAAATATTTTATCGGTAAGGTACAGGTCGCGTTCGCGGCCACAGCAGGGCGGCACGCGTCGTGATCGGGGCACGAGTGCGGAGCACAGAGCGGCGCAAATCACACAAGCACAAGCAGAGTCGACGGGCGACTGACGGGAGGCAAGTAACGCGGCGCGGGGGTCACCGCTGCGCGCGCACCCCTCAGCCCTACCGCATGCCCCGCGCCGCATACCCCGCCCCGCGACTGACGCCAGCCGGACGCCTTATCACACCACGCGGCGCGCCGCTGCTTCCTTTCTCTTCATGCAGTTGCGAGCTTTTCGCCACTTCCGCCCGCCCCGTCGTTTGTGTAGTTTTAGCCGGTCATTATGTTGCACCCATTATTTCCACTTCTTGATCAATCTGATTGTGCCCACGAATTAATATGTTATGCAATAACTTTTAAATAGATTTACTGATGCATATAAAATAACCATCTAAGACAGCAGTAGACAAATGAAAAATAAGTTCTTTCCTTTCATATATATTATTACAATTCGTAAGTTAGCAATATGGTCGGTAACCTGTCTGTGTCTTTCTGACTCAGACACACGGGTGACCAGACGGAGAGGGGAGATCCCGAGTGCAAGCGAGTAGGCAATATATTCACGCTCCCCAGCGAAGAGCGGCGAAAGTGCGCTGCAGAACAAGTTTGCACGCGGCGCGTGACCCACCCGAGGACACGCTTACTTGAGCCAGTTTTCAAAGCAATATACATCCTAATGCAGATAATTTAGTGGTAACAGTTGCCACGTTTCGACTTAGAAATAAAACCCGCGTTTTATGAGTACTGAAGCTAATATATTTATAATAGGTAATAATTAAAAATTGATGTTGAGTATGACGAACAATTTCTCGACATTAAACCTTGTTTACCGTTGACGACGTTATATTGCTGTATTATATAATTACTGTACATTATGAAATAGGGTGAAATAACTTACATAGATAATATTATCTATGTATCTGTAATCTATATAGATTACAGATATTTTCAAAAATTACTTTGTAAATTTCAAATATTATGCCTGTAGTACGCACAAGGCATATACTACTACTATAGGTTGATACATCATAATAGCCACGAGCATTTAACTATTGCATTTTACTTTATACTTGTTATCGGTAATTTGTGGCTGATAAAGAATACGCAAGATAATTATGACGGATACTGGTTTGGTTGTAGTTTTTTTTTAATGTAGTAAGCCTTTGGTTTATAAACTGTGTAATTGAAATGTAGATTTATAAAGTCCAGTTGATTTATATTTAGTGCTAGTCGTTTGGAATATTTTAAAATAAAACATTATGCCAGCCTCTAATCGTTGAACGAAAGCGCCTAGCGCGGGAGCAGATAGCGTAGTCACGAATACTTTCAAAGTCTACGTAAACTTAAATTACATAGATTTTATACGCCTAAATTTTATCAAAGTGCTGTTGCCTTTGTAACCGAAAAAATAATCTTAAAACGTATTTTATTAAAGTAAACCGTCAATATACCGCATAGACTCTTTTAAATAAATGGAGGTTTCCCTATAAAGACTATATTATCATAATGATTTTGTAATAAGTCTGACAATCAGGAAAAAAATGTTATAAAGAAGTTTCAATTTAACTTTTTACAATTTTATATATGGTAACCCTATCAATTCGCAGTTTTTGTAGCGCGCATTCTACGAAGCGTGACGTACAAAGCTCGTTTATACGCTTCTTATAGCTGTCTGATTGGTAATACCTAGCCGTTTTTATTGGCTATATTCTTAATAATCCCGTGTGGCAAATAATATTTTGTTCTGTGGTCAATGGCCAGGATAAGCACAGTTTAATATAATAGCACGTGCCAAACAATTTTTATTATCGCAAGCAGCTTAATTAATTATAGAATAATAGAATTAGGCAAGTACACAACAGTAACTTTTTCATAGTTATAAGTGTAGTTGTCCTTTAGAGTGAAAAGTTATTTGCATAAAGGTAAGGGCATTTTATCAGTCTGTGTATATTTGACTTCACACATTTAGTTTTTGTATGTAGTGTGTGTATTTTGTATATATTTCACAAATCGCAGCTGAAATTACTTTTAGGACCAAAGAGATTTAGAAAAACTAGACAAAGTAATATGTACATGTAGAATACGCAAAATAAGCTTTTTTTCTCATTTCCCTTATAGTGATTTAAGTGTTTTTTTTGGTGTAACACGTATGTCATCAAATTAAGTATACTTAGACTCAATATTATAGGAGCCGTCCAAAATAAGTTAAGTTTGTTTATTAAAGAAAGGATACCAAATATCATTATATTTGTAAATATTTAGTTATCCGTAGATTCGTTTTATCAATATTTCTATAAATAGGTATACATATAACAGTTTACAATAACAATAACTTTGCAGTGCGAAATGTATAATAATTTTACGACTATTTGCTCATTTATAAAGAAGATTTTTTTCTGAGATAGTGCTAATTAAAACTAAATTGCATTTTAATGTTTGGAACTGAACTCTGTGGCTGCGTATGAACTCGATAAAGAAAAGATTGTTCATGTTAAAATTAGTTGGAGAGCATGAATAATTCGTTTACATTTCAATGTATAATTAACAGATAGTAATAAGTCATAAGTAACGTTATATCACACTAGCCTATATACTACGAGGGAAGAAAGGCATCACTTTGAATTTATATTACAAATTATCTTGGTAGATGGCGGCCAGGATTTTTCATATATCAGAATCTCAATGTGCCACATAAATTTGTAAAATAAGCATAAGTCACACGTTCTTAGGTAAAAAGGTGAAAATTAAGCAGCCATGTGCGCACTGATGTTTTGATTGGCTGGTATAAATTATTTAGCACCTAATGAGTGGTCAATCAATACGATTTATATAGCTTTACCCGAATGACGTGATAGCTAGACCGCTTTTCATAAACTACAAACAAAACAAAAAGTAAATGTATTAAAATTACATTTATAAATTATCTACACTTTATATTAATGTATTTGTTATTATAAAAACATAATTTCCAATTTGAATACAATCGACAAAACAATGGGTAAAATGCACCTCTATAAGACGCTGGAGGATGCGCTTCGCTGGCAAAATTCGGTACCCGAGGCAAACGATTTAGTTCAACGACCTGGCGTTCATCTTGCGCCCGCAAAAAATGCACTGGCCCGTCCCACGTCGAACACAGTTCTTCTCGCACACACTTACGTATAACTACAGTACAGACAGACAGTATGTACCGAGAACACGGTTACCGATCGCCACACGTGTAATCGTATACGGCCCCTCACTCCTTGTACGGATAGTGGAGAACAATTCGTGAACAATGTTTATTGCTTACATGGTCTTACCGAGGCAGCAAGAACATCTGATACCTCTCTGAGGATAAGTAGTCGACTGTAGTGACTATTTCATGGAAAGATATTCATGTTGAAATCAAGAGAGCAATGATAAAATACGAACCGGTATTAGACAGTAATCCTAATATTTAAGTCGATGACCTTTATTTTAACTTAAGTTTCATTCGCAATCTTTAGTTACGGTCGAGAAACCAATTGTTCGGCAAATTAAGGTACGGGGGTGCGCCCACGCGGTTCATCTCCACATCAGCTAACTGAGCACGCGCCATGTTTCCTGTATCATTTATATCATCAACGTTAGAGCACCCACAATCAAGATTTCGGACCTTGTGTGATATCATAAAGATATCATATGCAATTGACACACTTTGTAGATATATTTCGGTTTATTAAAAACACAAGGACATACATATCCATAAATTAATATAAAAAAATAAATACCATATTTTTATGACTTAGTATAATAAGAAAATTATTACCAACCTTATATATTTCACAGTGGACGGAGCAATAGCAAAGAAATTATGCGAGAGGAATTAATACTATTTACAATTCGCGAGGGTACCGTTTTAAGAGCATTGCGCCAACAAAGAGGCTCCAATTCTCGGTCGGCTGCCTACCGCCATATATCCACATACCAATTAAGCTAAATTAAATATACGAAGAATTTAGAAACTAGTTAGCTTCCTTGAAGCGCAACGTGGTAATTGGCTAACCCCCGCTAAGAGCACGGAAGCATCACACGTGATTTACTAACTGCTTTTTTCGCAGACTATTAGATAATTAGGCACACTTTTGGATAAAAGAATGGAAAATTATTACCCAGTAAATATTAACGAGTTTGGATAAAATTTTACCACCCAGAAAATATTTCACTTTAATCGGTTAAACATGGAGGCGATTGTTATAAAATATAAACAGTTGGCGAAAGTAGAGTTAGAAGATAATCAAATCTGTTGAATTCTCTTTTTGATTAGGTAATTCCAAAACGGAGTTGAATTGTTGTAAGTGGATTACGAGTGACTTTTCAGCATCGCGGAACCAGCTTTTAATTAAAACAGACGAAGCAAAGTCGCGCTCCTGGGCCTCCCTTGAATCTAGTAAGCTCATGCTAGCTTGATGACTCCGCATAAACGTTAATTAACTCGCTCCACCCGACTTCACATCGGTTTATAGCATGTAGCTATAAACTGATCTTTTCAAGATACTTCAGTCTCCCACAAGTAGACTGTATGTATTATCATCTATAGTGGCAGAAGAAACTATACGTTGATTTGAAAACCTTATATAATATTTTGAAATGCAACCACTGTCTCTCCGTTAGTTTGGTTATCTTTGGGAACTTCTTTGATATGCTTTACGTGATTTTTGTTAAAGGCATAAATCTCTAAATATACGTTTGGTTATATTAAGTGGGACAAGAAATTGCCACCCGGCATATTTTTTTAAAATATAGATATTACTATATACCTAGTAAATAATTATATAGAAAAAAATACGTGTGGCACTCGGGGACTGCCGCGGTAAAGCTATTGCATAGCATTTTTTATAAACTTATGCAATTATAACTATTTATTTATTTTATTTATGCAGTATTTTTTTCCTTTGTTTTTTTTCTTTGATATTAATTCAAGTTACACTTTTTGAGCGTGGTTTGATCGATAAGAAAACAATTTTTTTTCTTTTATTAAATAAATGAGAAGTTAATATTGTTCAAAATATTTTTATTATCTTACAATACATGTAGGTTATTCAGGAAAACACTTTGTACACAAATTATACGAGTACAGATATTCACTGTTGTACATAAATGATAAATACCTATATACCAGTATACTTTCTCACAAACAGCTGATTACGTATTCGTCCGATTTCGGAGACCCGATTAGGCCTCCCACGGCAGCGGCTCAAGCCTAGGTTCGATCCCTCGGTAGGGAGCCCTTGAGTGCGTTGCTTGCGCGATACGGTGACACACAAATATACATCACCGCTACAACACTACACGATCATCCCCACACACGTGCACGCCTACACGCTTACACATGAAAGTGGAAAGGTTTACTTTTTTTTCCCTTATCGAACTGAAAAACTCTCAATTTTCTGATAATAAATATATGGAGGAGTTGTTAAGGCGTGTATGCTTGGTACACATATACGTTTCAACAACTCATACATATATGAATAGTTAGCTAGGTTAGCTAAGATAGGTCGCGATTGCAACAGGCAACAACCAAGCCGAGGTGTGCCTTGCACCCTTGAGCTGATTGCCAAAATAAAATCGGCTGAGTGCATTAAGCGCTCGCCTTAGTAGTTCGGTGAAGCTGTTAAGACCTTGCTGGGTCAATAGCGTAGTCATTTCGAAAAAAATAAAATAAAAAAAGTCGATCCGTGCGAGCTTTGTACAGTCGTACCATGTATACGTTAAGCGAACGCTCGGCTGAGCTGCATAGTATGCAGAGGGGGTGTTAGGTTTTTTCGTTACGGAATTTTCGGATTCGGTCTCCACGCTCAAGGCCCGCGATAGAAGCTATGCAATAGCTTAATAAAATCTGCGTTACCATATATATTTTACTTTAATATTCAAATAACAATTATTGTTTTTATGTCTTATGGATTATCGTTACGAGTATTTATTCTCTATAAAATATAATTCCATACTAATGACTGACTTCTCTTGAGAAGCGGAAGAGTTGCGACAGGGGGAGCAATGCAAGTGTGAAAACAAAATATCGTTAGGATTAACTTATTTAGTTTTTCATAAATTAACATAGTCAAAGGTGGTACAATTGTAGGTAATGTTACTTTTTATTCATACAAATTCATAGAAATTTCTCTTTCAGCAACATACTGTCAGCGATTTTCGTGATGTCGAACATTTCGATTCGGTATAGGTACAATTTCCTCCTACGCGTGATCCACACCCCGAACAGGGTTCCGGATAATAGACGTAGAAAATGTAATGAATCACATTTTATTCTAATAGATTTTGTTTATTTTATGAAAATTTTTAATTTATTAATACTCTCATGATGGATTTTCAACAGAAATTTAATTTATTATAATGTAATGCATCTATAAACCATTTTTTGTATAATCACCTAATTATACTCCACACTTTATAATTACTTGAAAAAATATGAATATCATCTATACAAACATGATATTTATTAACAAAAAACGACTAATTAGTTGCGTTCAACGAACCAATAATATTTCAAGTAGAAATTTAAAACGACTGTGTGTACATTATTAAGACCGGCCAAGTCCTTTCATTTAGATTGTTTAAGTTACATTTGAATCGTATGTGCGCATCAATATTATTTGCATTCTCTTTTCCTCTATTATTCTTTGATAAATTATTCTAAACTTGATTACCGAGGTCGAAATTTATATCTATATACAATCGGATTTATATCAATATACATTTATATTATTATTTTTTAAGAAACTTATAATAGTTTGTATTAATAAATAATTAATTTATGTAAGTATGTAAAGAGATTAAAACTAGTTATGAGCCGAATTGTCTGGCAAATAATAAGAAACGTAACTTGCAGCGCGTCGAGAACGTAGCGTGTTAAGTGGCTTTTAAGGTCGCTTACCTCATCTCACCGACTTTACTCAGACTATCTGATTGTCGCATGTACCATTGTATTTCGAATGCATTTTAATTTAATACGTAATAATTCGAATTTCGTTATAAACTTTAATACAGTTAAAATTAATTGTTTATAATGTAAAAAATGTGAACTCGTTTTCAAAGTATCACTTCAATTTGTCTTTACTCATTTTTTAGTTACATCTCGTTGTCATCATCATGTCCAAAATGCAATATTCTTCAGACGGTATTACTCAATTATGCTTACATATTTCAACAGCTGGACCGACTAAATTTAAACATAAGCATTGTAAGTATAAGCTTATTATTCTGTTAAGTGGAAAACGGAAATATTCTTTTGAAACCAATTGAGAAACATAATAAGATAATGCATTAGTTGCTAAATATGTATCATCAACATTAGGGAGGGAGGGAAAGGATTACGTAGAATATGGTAAGAAAAACCAACAACGCTAATAATAATATCTACAATGAAAATAATTTCAAATCACTTCTCAAAATTAAAGTCTGATGATGATAGATCAAATCAGATCATGACATGATGATGGACAGTTACAGACATTTATTTTGATGATTAGTACCAAAATTATTGTTATTATCTTTGCTTCAGTTTCTACATTCTATTTAATTTATTTTTTGTTTATTAACAACATCTCTTGTTTTTTTTTTCACTATAATCCTCATCAAATTAACGAAAACAGAATTTTAAAATGTTTGGAAACTATTTCCATGTTGGTTTTGTGACCTTTATATAAATAGTAAAAAGAGTGGTGAGTCATAATATTAAAAACGTAAACACAAAAGATTCTTTGTGTCGAAATAAAATGCCAATCATCGCGTCTCGCGGAAACTATGAATCTATCATTTTAAGAATATAAGCCAGTGAGATATTGAGACGTAATGGACTCAGTCAGTCATGCACGTGTAGCTGATGCTGCGCTTTTTACCCCTCATAAGAAATATTTACAATAACCGAGCAGTTATTGTATCTTTTGAGGTTTTTTCTCTTGTAAGAGCAATTTTCAATTTAAATTGTTCAATATACCTGATATTTTTATAATAATTATACGACACATTCTTAGACATTTTTAATATCCGTATCACGCTATAGAGAATTCTTACAATAGGACGTATGCAATGTGAAAAATACTCATATACATTCGAGACACTCGATAGTTGATAAGGAAAAAACACAATATTTATTACGGTGACATATAAACAATATACATTTTTTTTATATCAAAGGAGGCAAACGAACTGGTGGGTCACGTGATGTTAAGTGATCACCACCGTCAGCGTCACTGCCAGCCTGTATGGGAGAAGAGGGAGGCGAAGGAAAGGGAAAGCAAGAAAGAGGAGGGGACGTGGGACTCCGGCTCTCTCACTGACCGATCGAAACACAACAATGCAAGCACTGTTATTTCACGTCGGTTATCTGTGAGAGGGGTGGTACTACCCCGGAGGAGCCAACCCATTCATGCTGAAACCTACAATATATGTAACTAGTAGTGCCCATGGCTCTGCATGCTTATTTACTTCTTATTATGAACAGTTCAGTTATAGAACCATTTTCATGAAGATCGGTTAAATAGTACACAACTTGATAAGCTACAGAGCCACCTTATGGGGAGAATCGAGATACAGTGGAATGAAAAGAATAAAAACTTGTCCATCAAAAATAACGCGCACCGAATTTTATGGTGGTCGGTTAAACAATTTATAGAATATACCAATCTGAAGTATACAAACATGTATGTTGATTACTATCACGGGAAAATGCAAAAACAAGACTATTTCGTAGAAAATTGACCATGGTGATGTTACCAAAATATATGATTCGATGTCGAACAACTGCATATTCTTGTATATAAATTGCACTTTCGTCCATTACAGCAGCATTAAATCTCGCTAAGTTATAGGAAATTGGAAAAAAATCTTAAATAAAAACAATTTAAAATGAAAAAAAAGCAGTTAAAATTAAAAATAAAAATATTAAAAAAGAAATTGTAGGGATTTTTTTCCAGTACATAGATAGAACAACGATACTTTGCTGAAGTAACGAAAACAAAACTGTTCTAAGGAATCATACTAATATAGATAATATTTACTATGTTTATTAACAATAGGAATTTATATGCAGCCAGGAAAGTTATATAATTAACTTTATTATTATAATACTTTGTGATTCATGAAGCACTGCCAAATAAATGTTAAAGCTATACCATAAAAATTTCTTTTGTGACCACGATTAAGTTTTTTTTTAAATCTTTGTATAGTACAATAACAATAGGTGATCTACAAAATGAAGCATGCCTAACTGATTCGTTGATCTTGATGAGCTCACCATATACGCGACGGCTTATGAGACGTGAACAAAGTTGGATAAATTACGTATTGCTAGTAGGAAAATAAGCGGATAGAACATCTGTTAAGAATTTCCAAAAGGAAACTTACGGACACAATTGTTTTTTTCTATTTTTTGGCATGATCGGTTTAAATATAGTGTTCAATTTATCATTTATCTTTGTCGTAAACTTAAACCGCAGGATTAGCCTCATTTCCTGTAACATTAAACCTACGTAGCCTTACAAAGAGGAATAATAATATTATAAGAATAACAGATGATGAATTCAACCGTGATTTATCTTCTTTCTTGGAACCAAGTACAACTGTTATAGTATCGTAATGGTTTTATTTTTTCTTTTTTTTTTTTCTCGAATTAACTAACGAAGCTATTGGTTTAACAATGCCTTAACAGTTTCACAGGACTACTAAGGCGAGCGCTCAAGGCACTCAGCCGATTTTATTTTGGCAACTAGCTCAAGGGTGCACGGCACACCTCGGCTTAGGCTGTTACCTAGTTCATGCAATTCACGACCTAATTGAGCTAACTCAAGCTAAGCTACATATTCACACATATATGAGTTATTGAAATATATATGTGAACCAATCATGTATATATACCTCAATAACTCTTACATGTATTTCGTGTCGGATAATTGATATCCTAATGGGTTTTAGTTGTGATTTAATTTAGGAATTCGTAGTAACAAATTATCGACTATATTAAAATAAACATAATCTAACAAGACATTGATTACTACTAACAATCACAGAGCATACTCGGAACTAATAAATATTTTAAGTGTATCCGAGCATGGTCTCTCAATTCAGCCAATCCATTGATTTATAGCTTTGATATGATAAGCTTGAGAATATGTATATTTGACAAAACTATCTACCTAAATAGTTTCTCCACCGGCAAGGAAATATAAGCGTCACGTTATATGCATGATGCGGTTGACTCGGCTGTTACGGTTCGTAAATAAGGGCGTATCATTGTGAGCCATTATTAATGAATCTGCCATCTCGCACCCCCCCCGCCCTCCCCCTCCCAGAGCTATCATAGCCCGTTCGGCAACAGTACCAAAGCCAAATAACAGGTGTGCCTAACCCCGTTCGGACGATCTATTTTAGATGTCTTATAACTATGCAGTGTAACGCTCGATGCGTTCTCCTTCTCTAAATATTCATACCATATGGCAGATATTGGGATTTGTTTGGGCGTCATCTGCTCGACAAAGCAGGCTCTAAATTAGCGCAGTCTTGTGTTGGCTTTGCAAAGTTTCATTAACCGTCTGGGAACACTTACTTGAGGTATTATTATATAGTTTCAATTGTGTATCTTGTTTGTATTTTGTGTAACAATTGTTTGTTCTTATATGATCAACGTTTTCTTAATTACCACAAATTTGACACATTTACTAATGATAAAATTGATTGTAATAAATACAATATAATATACAAAGAGCAACAAACTCTGAATAGGTCAGTGTACTTTTACTTTTTACATTATGGCATAATTAATATATGTAACAGATTACAAAAGAAACATAACAGTGTTTTTTATTCATGTTAAAAAGCAACAGGCACAGTAAGTTATATATTCATAAATTATAGAGATCCCAGCATGTACTGCAAAAAACGTCTCGACATTAAATAGTTATGTCACGGGCTGGGTGCACGAGTCGTTCTGACGGTCTATTATTTACTCTAGGGAAAATTGCTTTTCATATCATAAGCAGCCGCTTCGGAGTCACACAACGAGCCGCCCGCGCTCCTCACATAAATGCACTTACTTTACGAAATGACGTCATTCTATCATTGTTTTCAGTTTGGATTCATATTTCTATTCAGCGTAACTGTTAAATACAGAGCTTGACAACATGAAACGTTTTGTCTAAATACAGACGAAAAATAGTGTCCCAAAGCGTGTAACGTGAAAAAACGTCTAGAAATGAGACTAAAACTTTATCAAAGACTGATACAATTTAGTTGTTCTATTCTGTTATGTTAATTTTAGTCTGACACGGATGAGGCGCTGCGTCTAGGCTGGAAAGTGCGAGGTCAAATTTGAACGCAACCAAACAAAATCTAAAACTTTTGGAACAAATTACATGAATCACATAGTGACGTAATGAAGGAAGTCACCACTTGCCCGAATCCTACGCGCCTCCTGACACGCTCGACCGTACCGTAATAATGTTGGAAAAATATTGCTTCGATCCGGCACGATTATTACTTCAACTGGTTAGATACTCGTAATGGCGACCGAAGATTAGCATAATAATTCCGCTCGATAAATTTTCGCAATTTGCTTTCAAAGTAATATTGTTTAATGTAGGTGTGTAATAAACAATTTTTCATTAAAAGTGTTTCGCGTATAGATACTAATTTATCTAGATAATCACACTCGCGATTTGAAACAGGTATATATAAGCATTGTTAATTTATGGAACGACAAAATGCGAAGATAAATAAACAATAACAAAGTAATATCTTACGATTTTCAATATAGTTGAAAACGTGCCTATATTTTTACATTGATAATTAATTTCAGATCTTTTATCTGATTAATAGGGGTTCATTTCTCTAATCTATATAGTATCACCAAACGATTCTTGTTTGTCCTTGACCTTGGCCTATTCGTTAACTGTTAGCAGTAAATTGGGTAAAGCTTTAAACATTTTAAAATATAGAGGTAATCGCAATGAATTTTTTTATGTTAAGATATTCGTGATTTTACTTTACCCCACTCGTCTGGTAGACGTTAAGATAGCCTTTTATGTTAATTAACATAATGGCGTCAGTGCTGGTACGTCACACATCTAATTTGATTACACCGGGGCAAGGTCACTGTGGTTAGCACGGGAGAGCGTGCCGGCTGTATGTCGCAAGATCAGTGTTATATATCAGATCTTAGATTCAGATATCAATAATTAACAACGCAATCATTCAAAGTTTTTTTTTTACACATTTGATATAATTTCGGGTTATTATTGATATATTAAATGGATCTGGGACTTCAATTTATATATTGCATTATAACTTATGCTTATAACAGCTTTATATACTGTTTATTTATCAAAACTAATTTGATTAATTGGCAATTGAGCGTAGTAAAAATCCATGTGACATAGACATTAGATAACAAGGAATTTCTATAAACGAAGTCGTATAAAGAAAATTTACCAAATTGTAGTGTACGTAAATGTATGAAGAATAATCAAAATAACCAAATATTAAATTGAAAAATAATCAAATGTATGAAGAATAAACATAACTTTATTTCTAATATATGAAACACTAAATCATTTTAATCATCATCAAACAAACATACTGTCGGTGGTAGTGAAATTCCGCATAAACAAAAATAAACCTTATTCAGATTAAAAAGAAACCCGATTTCTAAAGTATTAATTTTAGTACACAAAATCTGTATGCTATCTTGAAAAAATACATTAACAAAAAAAACTAACCAATGTCCACGGCTCCGCACGCTTTTTAAAGTAGTAATTATTTTCGATTTTGTTATTTTATTTCATGTTATTAAATTATTAGTATATTAGACCCAAAACAATTAAAAAGTGATTAAAAAATCACTGAAAATTCTTATAGCCCATAAATTTTGCAATGACAATACCTCCATCGTACATGACATCATGTAAATCATAAATATTTCAACAATATTATGTACACTCCTATTCACTATTAGGTGCAAAGTAACATTTGCTGTCTGTAAAAGAACTGTGTATATCTATAGCATCAAAAACAAAACTTGTAAAAAAAATCAAAGTCTTACAACTCAGTTCTACGGTTAAAAACTGTGAGATCCATACAATACCAAGTAGGTTATTCTATTAAGTCCCTACTTAAGGGACCTTCTGTCTTAAGTTATTACGTAATTAGCTAACATTACACACTCTACAGTGACCATATCGATATTCAAACTCTTTTGTGTTTCAAATAAAATATATTAACGACGTTATAGTGGGTCGAAAATCGCGGCCATGCCGCTTTTTGCTCGACTTGGCGGGGGTACTCCCGTGCCCTAGATTTAAATATTTTTAATACTCGGACTTCAATATAAACACTGATTATCTACAATATCACAATAACAATGTCGCAATTTATTTACGACCATCATCAGTATGAAATATAAAAAACCATTCCGATAATTATTAGCACCTAATCAATACAATGCAATAAACAAAGTGTATCCTTAAGTACTTGGAAAGGAATCACATATAATGATTAAAAGTACCCACTAATATATTCGATAATATTTCGTTAAATGTTCTCACATTTTCTCGAATTTATTCTGAGCTAGCGTGTATCATTTGAATTATAAAGTGAAAAGCGAGTGCATGCGCTGTGCATAAGACACGTCGGTTATGTAAATGAAGTGTGTGGAAGCTGGAATAAGGGCGAGCTTACACCTGCCGCGTCTTACAGCGCGAGAACTTACACGGCCGGCCGGGGTAGCCTAGGGGTATCCATTGTGCCGATATCTCACCTCTGCCCGTTTGGGTCGACAGTTCATTTGAAGTTCAAATGTTATGGAATATCAAGACGATTATTAAACGTATTCGATTTGTTGAACTTAGATAGATAGATAGATATTTAGATGAAATAAAGCTAAGAAGATGATTTTCGATACCATTATTTATCTAATATTTAAACAGGCTGAAGTAAAACTAAGAAGTAAACAAATTTACATTAAAATAATTTAAAACTCTATATTTAATTTCGATATTGTGGTGACTCGAGATTATTTCATAATCAAACTTTATTCAACGACTTAAACAAAACAATAAGACAGATTTTAGTAAAGCACTCGAATAGATAGAGGGAATAAGTTTAACTCTTACAATGATCCTGTGACCGTTACTCAAAACTTTGAACGGGCTTTGTTCCCAAACACGAAACTAATTTATTCGTATCTCGGCGTACCATTCCAGCGTACTAAATAATCGAAGAGCAAATTATAAATGCGTATTAACGGTCAAGTCATAGTTCAAAGATTAGGGCAGAGGGTAACCCTTTAACAGGAATCACCGGTAAGGTGAAGAAGTTTTAATTTTAATCGGATAGCCATGCCGCACCGCACCCCGCTGCGGCGGGTCACTATTGGTGTTTAGGTTACTATTATTATATAGTAAAAGTGTATTATTAAGTACGTGATTATATTTTCAATAGCATTTAAAATAAATTTAATTGAAGACTATATTTGATAACTATAAACTCGATCGAGTTTCTTGACGGTTCTTCTGGATGACTGGATCGTTTTCGAAACCGGCGGAGTTTTGTCGTTCATAAGCGCCTTCTTTGGGCCTAAATTACATAAAGTATTTTGAATTTTAATAAATTAATTTATATTGCGTCAACAAACTACTTTATATAACAAATTATAGTGCCACGTTAAACTATATTTTTGAATGTAAGGAATAAAAGGTAAAGTGTTAAAGATTTTTTACTACATAAAGTATGTAGTTTTGTACTACTAAAACATGGCACGTAAACATTTTCAATTTGTTGTAATTTATGTTACTGTACGAAAGCGCAAATCGGTATCGTCAGCTTAGATAAACTGGGTATCGATATAATCAAAATAGGTGGGCAGTCGACGATGCCGCCGTCGGCGAGGTTCATTCCCCGTGCGTCGCGTGCGGCGCCGTTAATGGATATTGATGGCTATGGCGCGACTAATTAACCCCCTACCACCACCTTTCCGCCATCTATGTTCGCGTTTTTCCACGACTACGACCTGCACAACACGGTCTGTTAGTCAGTCATCAATTTTGTCCAAGTGTTCTCGTTTGTGCGCACACTGAATGAATCGAGCGATCAGTGTCTCGGAATGAGATCACCGTGTGTACAGATTAAATTCTGGCTCGTGGGAGTGACGTCGGTGCGCGTCCAAACAATATCACAATCGAATTAGAGAGCGGCTCGGTCTGGGCGGTATCAATCACCGTGGGCGGCCGCGCGACATTGGACTTCAATTAGGCGGGCGGCGCATGTGATTGCTCTCACTCCTTGACACGCCAAAGGGTTACTTGACCCACTTATTAAGCTCGTCGTACGAATCCCAGACACACGGAAATTAGGAAATGAGTTCCATATCTATTCGTTAGCATACATTCGTTTATCAAACCTGCGTTTTTTTAATAACTTGTTGTTTATACATAGTTTCAAAATCCATTACACACATAAATCTAAACACGTACGTAGACGGACAAGTAAGCATTATTATAAGCAAGTATCGAAGTATAGGAAGTAGTTTTTTTTTATATATGGTAGAAGATAATGTATTATATTTCCAATTGGATCAATGTCAGCCTACCCTCTAATTTTCAAGACAAACCTGAACAGAACAAACAGATATTTAAAAGTTGTAACTACCCTCATTAAAGGACGCGAGTTTGGTACGAAAATACAAATTAAATCATTCACCATGAGCAAGCTTGGTAAAATTATTTTTATAAATAAAATCGTTAACTAGGTTATGGCAAGCCTAAATTCTCTGCAGAAACCGGGAAATATTTCTTATACGCATAATAAACAGGACTACATGTAATATTATATGCTAATATTTTATATAGGCTCTAGGTTTCGCATTAAGCAAACTTTGTTTTCAAATTTGCTCATTTACGTGTTTCAATCGAATATTTTGAAGGTTATCTGTGACGTTATAATTAATTCCGACACAATATTTTTTTTGGAGATTTATTTGAAGGTCAAGGATAGAAATTAAATCAAGGTTTGTTGAAGTCAAAATGTTATTAGTTATTATTAATTGATAAGATTCTAGTGTTTTTAAATAAAAAAACTGGAGTAGCCTTTTAGTAACAACCTTGAAGAGACCACTGTTATTAAGGCGTAACAGTAAATGAGAAATGCGTCCTAAAAGGATACTATTGCGGAATATTGTAGCTGAAACCTTTTTTAACCTTGATACAATACAAAAATAAATGAACGGTACTTGAAAGCTCAAGGCGCATCAAGTCGTTAAGTATGGTAGGCATAAGAGAACGAACGATTGACCACAAATAGGTCGCGTATTGAATAACGTCGAGCCGACCTGTGCAGGTTTCTAAATATGTACACAGCAATATTATTGTAACCGCAGAGATTATTTCGTAACGCATGTATCAGGTCTTGAGAGTAAACGTGAGAGATATGGTATAGTGCAGTCAGGCTACGTGTCGCCAGAGACAAAATTTCATATGGAAAGATTGTGTTGCGTAAAGTTAGTGTTTAAAATGGAATGTCATAATATTTTTTTATGATGTGTTATTTTTAAAAACATACATCTTTAAACTTAAAAATCTAATTTTAAATCAATTAAGAACTCACGGCTGAGTTTGTATACATTGATGATGATTGTTATATTACCTTGATAACATTTTTTTTTATCTCTAAAATAAAAAAATCTATTAAAAGAATAATGAATAAATAAATATGTCAGATTATTTTACTGTAAAATAATAGTAAATCTTACCTACTTAATGTTTACACACGAACATTTCATTATATTTAGTATATATACAATATTTTGGGGCATATTATTAAAATTCAATTAATCAGTACAAATTGAACGTGAGTATTGAACGATAATGGCGATATTTACTTATTTCACAATCCCGTCGTGTTATAACCTGTATAAATGTACATATATCTCATGAATGAACGAAACACTACGAACGCTTAAACATATTCTGCTACTGTTAGTACCTAACGCGTTATTACGTAAATTATAACAACTTTAATTTGGTATTGTACGTGTTAAATATAACTATTATTCCGAGTTATAAAATAATACGACCAGTAAAATGGAAGACTGTGTGATTTATTAGGGTTTTGATATCAAACAGAGTCATTTACACCATCAATCAAATAATGTTGATAGGTCCATGTAAATGTACTTGTATTTCTTTGAGCATATCTCTTATAACATATACACTTATTGTATTTTATATTATTGTAAGAATTATCCCGTTTGATTATATACAATATGGTAGACAATGCTACAGTATATGTATTTTGAACAGATGAACAATTTTCCAACGAAATATCTCAACAACACTAAAGATAATAATCAACAATGAACCATTTCAATGAATAAAAAGTATAAACTCTTCTAATTAGAAATTCTGCTTTGTATTATTGAACACAGAGTAACAGATTTAATATCTCTGAGAACGACGATCCTCAATATCCGGCATTTATTGACATTCACCTGGAAGCCAGTACGGTTTTGTGGTTTAATTGACAGAGTTCAATATGGACATTTGTGGCTGCTATTCGAACCTTTCTGACAATGTCATTATAGTGCATTACGCCATAACCTGTGAATGCAGAATTAATTTGGCATATTTTACTTATTGTATACGATAATATCTGAATGTTGCCATTCGAGGTCAGCGATAAACAGTGTTAAAGGTCGGTATAATGATAAAGCGATTTGATTAAAATTTTAACGTTTTTTAAGATTAAAACGGACTTCTTAATAAATGGAGAACACGACTTCATTTTTACGAGCACAGTAATAACACTTCTTTTTTAATTGCTACTCGACGCCTTCAGGTCGTGTAATGCGCAATTTAATGATCCTTCAAAATGTAAAATGCATTACTTGCAACATCTACCGTTTTAGCGGGCGCTAAGATGAAATCGGACAATGTAGGTAACAGGAATTACGACACGTCTTGAATTTATACAAAAAAGTGTGTGTGTGTGTGTGTGTACTTATGTACACGCGTTAGAAGTTATACTTCTTTGGCTTAACAAGATTAAAATCTTTTCAAAAATTATATCTTTCGCCTTATTCTACGTTAGTAGAAATAACGACACTAACATTAGAAAAAAGGTATTGAATACATTGAAATTTTTAATACAAAGAAATACAGACAACAAATACAAAGAAACAAAATTTTGACTATAGCTAGCTTCAGAGTGTCGGTTTTTCGTGACGGTATGCGGGCACATCGTAAAATATTACTGTCATTAGTTTTCCCTGACGCGCCAATAAGAAGTATAACTTCAAGAATCGTAGAAATTTGTAGAAACTTCATAGATCTGAGTTATTTGCAAACGATAAAATAATGATGTAATACACGTCAGAGAGTTATATATCAGAGTGTAACCTAGTTTTGTTCCGGTTTAGATTTGGCATTGAATAAATTCGACACGCGAACGTTGCTCAGATTTTATGTACCTATACTAAATCATGCACAATTACAAGCTCATTGTCAAATGACAAAAAAGTACACACAATAAGTTTTAAGTTTACGCCAGTCATAGCCGATTTCTTTATTTTTATAAATAATAGTATCTTATATAACCAATAAATCAATTTTTATCCTTTTATATAAGTATTGCGCAGGTTAGTCAAATTTCAACATTGATCGCCTACATTTAAAGTCTTGCAATTGTTCACGAAATGCTATCCGAAATAACAATAACTATAAAATACATTGTGTTTCCTGAAACTGATTTGATTAACATGAAATGACGTAATCGGGCTTAATTTGGTTTCAACGTATTCTTCGCATTATTTTTATCACCTACGCCTATCACCTTATCCATGTATGAAATTATTAAAATAGTGTGTCATAATTTTATTTTCCGTGTAAAGAACAACGTACATTCACATTACACATGCACCCTCATGTTTCGCTGTCGCTAGCACATAATTACAATATAAATACATATCTGCTCTCGGCTTTGTTTAACAATTGCCCCTACCATTATAACCTTAATACACCAAACTTTCACTAAAAAGGCAATGTGAATTTTTCAAAGCAATCCGCTCATTTAATTCGCACCGCACATTAAAACCACCCATTACTTATTATTAGGAACCATTATAACACTTAGTTAATTAAATTATCCTTAACCGGCGTATAAATAATAACGTATTTAAATCAAGGGATTAATTCGGTGATACCTTGTTGAAGGACAATAAGGGAAATGATTGAGTGTTTTGTTTTCAACTTATAAACTTGCATTTTAATGAAGATTTATTTTACCAGTGGTCATGGAAGAGAATTAATACGCAAATATAAATATAGTGAAAAAGGTATCAAACAAGTTGTAAATATTAGAAATAGATTTGAGATGGGCAATAATCAGTTTAATTAGTTTTAGACGGACGATATATGTGCCAACGGCTTCGGATCTCCCGCCAGCCATGTGGGCTCATGCAACAATGATTTATAGAACCGGTCGCAGGACAGGACCGTTACGATGAGTCGCCGATGGTTGGTCTGTGAATATGCATGAGTCGATATTAGACTTGACCTTGCGCTATTAGAGCGTGCTCGCGGTCCGTGGGACCCGAAAATAACAATTGACATTTGACATTTTTGAGTGATGACTAGTTCGCTCATTTCCCGATTTTGATAGTTTATTATTCACGTGTTTCTATAATAATATAACATTAAACGTTTTAGTCTAACTAACCACACATGTTTATAAAATATAGGGTATCCCAGCTATATTCGATTTGCATTAAAAGTTTCATAGCACTCAAACCTATTTATATTAACATGAAATGTATCTATCTGTATATAATAAAAATCTGTATCCGCTGTTAGTCATTTTAATTAACTTATGTACTTTATAATAACTTAATATGCAGTCTGCATATTCTTCAGGAATTCATATTTTTATCAATAAATTAAGAGAAGATTGTACATATATAGATCGTACGAATGTTTGACAATTGACAAAGGTTGATTACGATATTTGGTCTAGTGTTCTAAAAATAATGTTTTATTTCTTCATTTGTAATTGAATTATAATGTACAATTATTTACATTGTATAAGGTGACGATAAAAAGACAGCAGTCTTCGTTGCGCATCCGTAGAGAGGTTGGGAGTTCGATCCCTGCGCATGTCTAATTTCTGTGTGATAATCATAATTGTCAGTTAGCAGTACTTTAATTGTTCAATACAAGTTATACTTAACTTGGAATCAAATAAGTAAGTGAAATCGTGTACTCATATTTTTACTTTATTTTTGGCAATCAATCTTTTAGATTACTATTGCCATTGTCGCGTAGTCAATAATGTTACAGGCGTCGCGCGATCATTTCAATATTAAGTGTTGTGTCAATCAACATTCTAAAAAGATGGTGGATCCCCTGTCAGAACATTCCAGGGAGTTTTTGTGGCATCGCAGAATTTCATGCTTCAAGATATTATTTTCCATTCACTTCACTTATGCACAATGAACTAACTATATTTCCATAAAAAACCACCAAATTTACAAAATATAGAGTCAAATAACACAAGATTATGAATAAAATATATAATCCACTACATGACAGACTAAAATCCCGCCAAAAACTTCTACTCATATTTAGTTATAACTATTGGGCGCCCAGTGGTCGACATTCGACCATAGTTCATTTATCTCTTAAAGTTTGAACTTTATTAGGGTTCTTTTGTCAAAGGGTATACTTCTATAATCAAAGGTTTTCATCATGGCTACTCACTTGTTTACCATTTTTTTTTTAATTATATGAACAAAAAAAAATCTATGCCTAAATAACAATGCAACTAATTTTAAATTTGAAACAAAAAAAAAAAAAAACAGGCGATTATGTAAGATCGTAAGGTTCTCAAATTCGAAGTAAACATAACTATACGAAAATAAAGAAATATATCGCAACTCATAACACAACTTTCAATTAATTTTACACAGCACCATGGGTCTTTCTGGGTATTATTGAATTATATGTAATCTGTACATTGTGAGGAATAGTGATATGGCCAGTATCAACATTTGGAAAAGTAATGGATACACAATAGAATCATATGATTAATCCAAAACAAAAACGTTTTTAATACTATCATTAACTTTTGAAAATGAATTCATTCTTGTTCAAAATTCATCATCAACTGTACTAAATATGATTGCTACATCAGGTTGAACCGAATCATCGTAACGACGGAGATCTAAGTCACCGATTACTTTCATTAGCAAACACATTTTCTAATTTTGATTTTACAAAGTATTCTATGACTCGTTTTTCCATCAAATCATCCATTGAAGTGAGTTCACTATGAAAAATACTAAACATTAAAATATTGACATTGACTTTGGTAGTATTGCTTTACTTTTATGACAACATCAAGCAATGTCACTACATAAAGAGAAAACAGTTTTGTCACCTAAAAATGTGATATTCGATAAGACGAAACAGAATAATTATTATTTCAGTGTTGATATACATTTAATAAAGATACATTATTAATCAATTATTTATTAATGAATATTATAAATTTACACAATATATTATAACTAACTGTTACCCGCGGCTTCGCACGCGTTTTTTGAATATATTAAATAAATTTAAAATTGTTATTAGATGTGTAAATTACAATAATACTCTTTCAAAAATATTTGTAAGTATGACACGTACATCATCTACTATAATAGGTAACATGTACATTATATATGTGAATACTAATAGTGTACCGAATGGGATGGGATTTATCATAAGCCACATAGCTGGAACTTTAAACTACTATCTATGTATCACCCTCAGTGCTCACTTACACTATATAAGAAAGTAATGAGAATATTAAGCTATACATTATCGAACAATATGTGTTAAATCTTTTAGTATATAGATATAATATATCCATATTGTTGATATAATCAAGTTATTTTTTTTTTATTGTAGCACGGCAAAGTGACTGCACTGTGCCTGATGGTAAGCACAGTACAATCCAAAAATAATAGCGACCACCGATTGACACACTGTCCATCGCCGGCTGCCACTATCATGCCGGCCTGTAATAAGCTGGATATGCACAGGCTGATCCCGAAACGCGACCCGTAGAAGCGAATCACTATTACGGGCTTTTTCGCCGTATACATGGTGGTTGCGACCCAGTCGGGCTGTAAAACCCTACCACCCCACTATCACCATTGCCTCGTTCGTTAGTTCGTTCGTAGGGTTGCACCACGTGCAGGTGAGGTTGGCTTGGGTGTCTCAAGTCTTATGATGTTATTCGACACCCCTTACACCCCAAAAGTTATTAATATACCTTGCTATAATTTAAATCACATATAAACATATGACTTTCAATTATATTTATTCTTGGAGTACAGTACAGCGCTCGTCACACGCGCATATTTACAGTGAACAACATATGTTTGATTAATTTCACACGGACGAAGGCACGGATAACAGTTCATCACTACATAGTGTCAACAAAGTCCTGTTCCACGTCTGTCTATATGTCTGTTCGCTATAAGATCAAAAACTACAGAACGCATTTTCATGCCGTTTGTACCAATATATAAAATGATTCTTGGGAAAGGTTTCGGTATAGTTTGTCTTATTATATCAGGGCGGGTATCGTCTGCTGAACCCGCTAGCTTAAAATAAAACAGCTAATTAGTTAGTTATTTGCCCGTAAAATTCCCGTTCAAATATTACTTGTAGTCCGTTGAAGCTGTTAAGACCTTGCTGGGTCAATAGCGTAGTCATATCGAAAAAAAAAAGCGACGGAAACAGAAGTAATGATAGCGTAAGTATGAAGATACACATATAAATATACATAATAAATATCGTTATGCTATTTTAAGGAATATTACTAATCATAATAACTTTTAAAATAAAGTGAACGTTCTTAGTGAAGTGCCGACATAAGGAGTCGAGGTAGTACGGGACTAGAGCAAAGCCATCAATCAGGCCAGAGGCCGCGGGTCAGATTCCCCGCGCCCCCGACCACCTGTCGCGCCCGCCAGCTCACACCAATTGCTAATCAGTCACTAAGTTACACAAAATCTCAGTTTGACAGGGGAACCGTGAGCCGCGTGTACCTATTCTAGGTTATTTTGACGAACAACAGTACTTAGTACGTGACTTGATCAATGTATAATTAAAAATTGTATTAGAAAATTAAATAAATGAGTCATTTATAATTATGTTGTCAATTAATCTAACGAGATATTTAATTCTTTTTCTATAAAAAATCGGTAATATAAGTGCAGTGTACTTAAACAATAATTCAAGACTAATCAATAATAATAATAATACATAGAATAAAGGCTAAGACCAGACCTTTTTTTATATTTTATTCGTTTAACGTTTCAGCTGATCCTCAAAATCTGGTAACTTTAAGACCAAACAGAACCTGGCAACAGATGTTCGATGTAAAGCTGGTAGTTAGTCAGATTAACACTTATATTGGCCTACATAGAGTTAGGTTTTTAAAATGTTTTATTGTTTTAGAGGCTATAAAAATGTATTTAACATGTAATAAAAAAACCTATAGGAGAATAAGAAGATTAATTGTTATTGACCAAGCGGCGAGTCGCAGCGATCGCTGTAAATTTCATGGCAGTAGTCTATGTACAGTATACACGCAGACTAAAAATAAACATGGCGGCCACAACGAGCTCCATCAGGCGATACTGAGATTACTGCACCAACGAGTGAATATCACCGTCAATATATCCAGCTGCAAAATATTTGCGACATGAATACACGTTAGTTAAACTTCTATGTTTATACTAGCTGATACCAACGACTTCGTCTGCGGCGTTTTTTTATCATATCAATTTATTTTATGTACAAAGGAAAAACCCACCACACTGCTTACACTGCTTCTTCATAGCTAGAGAACACATTGAACTTGTGTTTATGTATATCGTGATTTCTTAAAACTAATAACTTTATTTCAATTACTATATCGCGATACATTCTTTTAGAAAAGGACTAAATGTCTAGGAAGTAAGTTTAAAAAGTATTGATCGTAATCTGTCCAGCAATTTTTCTGCGATGCGTGCACAACATGCCTCGCCTCTATTATTTTATTTATATAGATTAATTTTATGTATATTTTTCGATATCATTTTTGTTTGAATATCATATATTTTAAAGTAAATAAATATAATTCATCCACAGTTTATATTAATTTCAATGACTTTTAAAACACGCGACAATCTGTCCGACTAGATTGCGACCATCGTACACCGAGTACACGAGATGTAACCAATACTCGCAATCCTAACATGCTCAATGGCGTTCCAAGATCAACTTTTTTTTTTATATATCAAAGGAGGCAAACGATCTGGTGGGTCACGTGATGTTAAGTGATCACCACCGTCCATAGACACTAGCGACATCAGGGACATCGCAAGTGCGTTGCCAGCCTGTATATGGGAGAAGGAGGAGGGGAAGGAAAGGGAAAGAAAGAAAGAGGAAAGGACGTGGGCCTCCGGCTCTCTCACTGACCGAACGAAACACAACAATGCAAGCACTGTTATTTCACGTCGGTTATCTGTAAGAGGGGTGGTACTAACCCGGAGGAGCCGACCCATTCATGCTGAAACCAATAATAGCTTCAGCGTGGCTCTACCAGTCTTCAACTAGTCTTTATCTAGTGTTCAAGCAAGGTGGTAGGAGAGTCTGTATTCACCTGGTTCGCAGCTATCATAGAATTAGCGACAAAACTATCCTAATGGCGCGGTCGCATTTCGAGATCAGGCGGTTGTCAGTAGAGTAAAGTACATAAGGTATCTTTCATCGAGAAAAAGTACTGGTTCCGAAGGATAATTCAAATCTACCTTAACGGGAGCAAAGTCGCAGGCAAAGGTTAGTATATGGTATAATTACAGTTATTTACAATAATATCTCGAAATAAGTTCCAAAATAATTCAAATTTCACGGTGTTATAAGCTCATAATTCAATAAAATTATTGAAGTTATATTCAACTAAAAAAATATCTAAAAAAGCCATTTTCGTTACAGATCTTAAGTTTGAATAGATTTAAAGTTTTTACGATAATAATTTATGAGATAGAAAAACGACTTGATATCCAGACAAGGAGAAAAACAAATCAAAGCCGTTGGAAACTTTTCAATCTCTCTCATACGACGTAAATGTGAATTCACAAAAATCTTTCGGGAAAGTAGTCATGTTTTGCTCCGCGCCTCGGGGCTAAAATACTTATGACGTTGTACTTTAACATATATTAGGCAAACTTTGATCGAATAGAATCCCATACCATTAAATATGACAGATTAAAATTGTTGAAAATTACGATTTGACAAACGCCTTTGGGACAGTTTTATCTTACGTTTCTCTTATATTAAATTCATATAACCATAGAGTATCTATTTTGCCCTATTTACAGATGATTGATTATCCATCGCTCTGTAGGCCTCGGTGGGAATCAAGTTAACGATATTTTAGTTATAATTCAATTGACTTGTAATATATTCAATTGTTTATGTCAGGTAAGCTAGTTTTTTTTATTGTTTTTATCTGCCTATACGCTGTTGGTCTTTCAGGCCTTCACGACTTCACCACGCTTTGTGGGCAATAAACTAAAAGGCGCCAAAGTGGCGGAATTTCAGTTTGAACTTGGATGCAAAAATTGCAAATCGAACAAATTAACCAAGCTGGGTAAGCTAATAATACATATGAACCTTAGTGAGAGACATGCATTATTCATTCATTTGTGCTTCACTAACGCGTACATGTATTTTGAGCTTGAAAATTTAAGCTAAGACTAAAGAAAAACAAGAAAATTAGAGGCAAAAATCGCTTCCAAGTGTGGTGGTAGGACAAACGAAGTTATTTGCTATAAGAACTTATTCAGAATAACTCTTTATTAAAAATCGTTTATGTAGATGAATACTGTTTAAATTGTACGTTAGCAATAGTATGACACGCTGGGATAAATTCGATTATAGAGAGAAACGGAACAATGACGTCCCTGTGCTTCATCTCGGCAAGATCACGTTCATGGAACAAAAGGAAAGCGTAGCGAGCTGAGAGAAACAAAAAGACAAAAAGAACTTACGTTCGAATAGAGCTTTTTATACTTAATAAACTATACTAACGTGCACTTATTATAGAATTAGTAAGCATAAGTGAAATCGATCTAATTGGATGCGTTGCTGTCTGTTTATTTATACTAATATTATAAAGAGATATAAAGTTTGTGAGTTTGTGACGTTGTAGGGGTAATCTCAGCACATAGCCCATCCTCTCCCCCGGGAGGGTGGGTATCCATAAGGGATTTCCCCACGTAAAAAAAGGGGTAATCTCAGCAACTAATGGTCCGATTTGAAAAATTCTTTCAATGTTATATAGCTCATTTATAACATATGGTTATAATGGTATATGGTGGTATATATATATATATATGGTATAATAATATATGGTTATAGGCTATATATAATTACGCCAAGACCAATAGGAGCGGAGCACTAATGAAGAATGTTTAAAAATCGGGGTTTTTCTGTTAAGAGTTTTCGCTGCGTGTTAGTGTTAGCCCAAAGTAACTATTCCACGCGAACGAGGTAGCGGGCAAGGGCTAGTTAAGAATGAGTTTGTAAATTGTTACATAATTCAATTTAATTTATTTTTAAAATTTTAATAACATATGTCTTTATCAAAAATAATATTTCGTGATCAGAATAAGTCACATTTATAGGTTGACATATTGGAATATGAGTTGTGATCACAACTGGATTGCGTAATATGCGTATTGCTTGCGGTATTAATGGCGCTATTCGTTGAAATAAATATAATAAATTAATATTAAATAACTATTTGTGTTCTTACTCCTCAAAAAATGTTTAAGTAATTAATAAGTGTGAACTTTCACAGTGGCAATGACAAAAAATTGAAATACACAGTTCGATAAGTGCGATAAGGGAACCTTTAAATTTGGGCGATTGTGGTGAACCACGGAGAGCGGTTGCCAAGCGGCCGCAGCGGAATAATTTGGCGGAAACCTATCGACACCGTAGCTGAAAACTATGCATTTTAAGTCAAATCAATCGATAAGCGGTCGGACACACTCGTGTGCACAGTTGTTTATGCGCTACAAAAACCGCAAAGTTTTGCGTTACTGCCAAATGTGAAAGTATGGTACTCTTTGTGAAGTGGCTTTTAGGGTATCCCGTGAGAGGAGTTAGCGTCACGTTGGAGGACGAATGGGGCACGAGTCACAACTCACGTGGCGTCATTATCGTTACAGTTCAGTAGTCGGCGCCAATTTGAGCGGGTGTATAACGAGCAGCGAGCCGCTCGCGGTCCCAGAACTTACTTAATTACCTCTCTCACTAGTCGATTTCTTTATATGAATCTAACCACCGCAATTCAGATAATATTCCGGACGATTAACCATAGGAATCTTTATAAGTTTGGAAAATACCACGTACGCCACAAAAACAAATTACGAGTAGATAAAAAATCACATTTATGCGTATTGCTTTCTATCAATGAGAGATGTACAATGTAAATCAAAAATAGTAATTATATTATGCGAGGAATATCACCAAGATATTAAATTGTATAATAGGTATTAAAACAACATTTGCACTCTTTGTTCGTTGGTGAGATATGTATGTCTTGTCATGTATGCAAATCTACCAGCTTATTTTATCTACAGTATAAGACGTATTCTGTTCTATGGCATATAACTCGCATAATCATAGTAGAAATAAGTAAAGTATTAAATTATTTTTCGAATGATTTAAGTTGTAAAATGTTATAACTTATTACAAAGTTAATAGAGGTAGATGGCCTCTGATGGCGGGCAATGGCGGGTACCGAGGCGTGCCTGCTCCGGTACCCATAAATATTTTACGCTGCACTCCTTCATACTATCACGATTAGATAGTCGCGATGTTGGTGCCACGAGGAGCGCAGCTTCAGTATATTTTTAGTAATACAATAGCGCAATATAATCTGCATGAATATTGCGTTGCCTATATAATCACGGATTATATACATTATCGAATAGTACGCCAAGTAAACAGGAAAACCACTGAGTATAATATACAAAAGACTTTTTCATCAAAAACAGATTCTACAAATAATACCAACGTTTGATCGGTTAACCTCAAAATATATATTTATAGATATTGATCAGTTTCAACGTTGAATAAAACTGATCATTATAAAATTAATTTCTAAATATCATGCAATAGTTAATGGAAAATAGTAAAAAAAATCCTTTTACCATTATTTCAACTGATATCAACAAGCGAAAACAAAACAGTTCAATACCATTCTGGTCACTATGTCAATCGATTCTCTTTATTTTTTTTGTATTTATTACTTATGTAAGAGCTTTAGTATTATCAATAAAAAAATGCAAATTGTTATTTTTTTTTCTCAGCATTGACGAGTCAAAGCCTTTATCTTTGTCTATATTAATTAAATACGTCTACTACTCTACAAAATTTGTATACTTTTTGCCAAAAAATCTAAATAATATTGAATCTTAAAGGAATAATGATATATTATCGAATTTCAGGCATTGGATTACCAATACTTAGTATAAAAAGGTAAAGTTTGTGATTTATACTATTGAAAGTATTCTTTGTAGTGTTCAAACTCTGAAGTTATTCAACTATAGAAAACACTACGTTCAAACTGATGGTTATAGAATATGTCTGACTGTAATATACAATACATTTCAGAGGTACTTTATACAGTACCTAAAATTTGAGAGATTAATAAACAAAACGAACGTAATTAATTTTGATCACACTATTTACATAGTCTATGTATGTGTATATAGCCAATTTTCACAATTCAGATATGTAACTGATTACAGGATGTATATTCGGTGTAGTGGAAAGGGGCGGAGGCGAACATAGCATGTTCAAGGTGTCGGGATGGGGAAATGGTAAGGTCGCGTTACACCGTTTGAAAGTGAGATGCGAAGTGCCAGGAGAGCAACAAATTAAGTCCCCGCGGGGAGCAAGCCCCCGTTCACGCCAGCCCGCGATGTCGCGCCGCACCAGAGGGAAAACTTGAATATTTCCAACGAATTACGTAACCCAAATTCGCTGAATAAAAGTTGGCATACGTGCCCCGACAACGGGAAAAGTATTATTGAAGTTCCTTTACATTCTAATTAGGAGTTTAGAAGCGTTTAATCGTCGAGTATGTCGGCTCCGGGACTTCATTTCGTGTTGAAACTTTATTTTTAAAATACTCACCATAAAATTGAAGAGAATAAAACTTAACTGAGTTAAAGCTTCAATTCTAAGTTATTGAGTTAATTTATTATTATTCCTCAAAAACTTTCGGTGTGCGATGAGTATCTAATACCTTTAAACAAGCAATTCTTGTTTAATTTTATATTGTTATATATTTAGGATCTCGGTAACGGCGTCAGCCATTTCTGTGAAACTTAGTATGTAGACAGATTCGGTAAACCCGATTAGGCCTCCCACGACAGCGGCTCAAGCCTAGGTTCGATCCCTCGGCAGGGAGCCCTTGATTGTGTTGCTTGCGCGATACGGTGACACACAAATATACATCACTGCTACAACACTATACGATCACCCCCACACACGTGCACGCCTACATGCTTACACATGACAGTGGAAGGATTTACTTTTTCCCTTATCGAACTGAAACACTCTCAATTTTCCGATAATAAATATATGGAGGAGTTGTTGAGGCGTGTATGCTTGGTACACATATACGTTTCAACAACTCATACACATATGAATAGTTAGCTAGGTTAGCTGAGATAGGTCGCGATTTTGCATGCAACAAGTAACAGTCAAGCCGAGGTGTGCCGTGCACCCTTGAGCTGGTTGCCATAATGAAATCGGCTGAGTGCCTTAAGCGCTCGCCTTAGTAGTCCGGTGAAGCTGTTAAGACCTTGCTGGGTCAATAGCGTAGACATTTCGAAAAAAAAAAAAAAAAAAACAGTTTCGGGGACGATATTTTGATCTAGCTAGATTTCATTCATAGAAACTTTTTTAACTGAGTTTTCAGGCAATGAAAAAATATAGCTAGAATATAAAGATAAATTTCACTGCCCTGTCTAAACAAAAATAGCTCAGACGGAAATCGGCTGCTTCGAAAATCCGTCTAACCCCAGTTCGAATCCAAAATAGCAAAAGAGATATCTTTTTTTTTGGTAATAAAATGCTAATTATGTGAGGCAAACCTAATAGTTTATTTTAATTTAAAAATGTTTTTTAAAGAACCGAGCTAGGCTCGGTCGCCCAGGTACTGTTGTTTAAACTTAATAAAATATTCCTAATCTTAAATAATTAAAGAATATAAGTAATCTATCATCTATACACAAATTCGTACATAATCTAGTAAAGTTAATAAATAATACCCTGTAATAACTTATTTGACATCCGTATTTCGTTATTCATGCAGAGTTTTCATACATTTTGCTCAATGTTTTAAAACCCTTATGAAATGGATATTTTTTCTCGCACAAAAATTAAAGCAGTTCATATTAACAGTTAAAGGTTAAAGCTGTAATTATTTATGTTTCTGTTTAAAATTATGAAAAAGAAAGCCACGTACTTAATGTACGTATAAATATATTCCAAGTAAAACAGTATATCATGTTATTACTACATATACTCATATTTCAAACTACGTTATTCGGAAATGATATAGACTTTTCATGAGAGAAATAAAACTCTTACCGCCACATAAAGTTTATCATATAAAGTCATAAATATTTTGTACCAATATAACTTCCCCCGTTTAAGGTGTGTCGGGAGCGGAACGTGTGAACCGGAACGTGAACTTTAAACTTTATTATTGCCAAATCTCTTTATTTTTATAATTAATATGAGCACGTGATTACATTATTTAAAAGTAATGACTGAAAATAAATGCGAACAGAATATTTTATATACACGCAACGAAGTTTGAAAATAATTGACAAAGATATATTTTTTTGAGTGCTCATAGTATTAGGATATATTTATCTAAAAACAAATTATAGATCATATTTACATGTATGTTTGTATTTGAGATGATATTACCGACTTAACGGGAACATTAAACAAGTTCTAATAAATATAAGCGTGCGATACAGTTAATGTTGAAGCATAAAAAGAAGGCGGAAATCTGCCAATAGCAAAGCTAAAACGAGGGTATAAAATTAAATGGGTAGAAGGCGTTTTTACAAGTTTATCGAGCGTCCTACATTGGGCAGACATCTAATGGGCTCGAAGGCGCCGCGCGCGCTGCCTGCCCGTCTCGACGCAACCGGTGACGTGTACTCGCCAGATAGCATGAAATCTACAGTCGAACCTTACCAATTTCCGTTAAATAACCCTGTAGAAATGTTATTGCTTATTGCGATACGTTACTGGTACTATAACATTTATAAATTAGGAACCACGAAGAGCGAAGTGAAGCGAACCGAGAACAAAAAGGCCGGAATGGCGGCTACTTACACAGAGCGGCGCGGTTGGCTGCCCCTTGGTCCCACTTTTAATGCGGATTTATCGACTCAAATTAATCGTGTAAGTAGAGAGCAGCCCAAGGAAACTTGCGTGAACCACGATAAAATACCTCTATTCATTCGAAAAGTCGTGGTGATTAAACTAAATTGACTTCCGTTTACTACGACACTAGCTACAATAAAGGAAGCAACGATCAAAAATATTTCTTCTTTGGAAATAATATTATTTTAGATCTGAATAATGTTTTATAATGCTCTTTTATACGTTACTAGCTTTTCCTGTAGTTTTGCTTCGTTATATGAATTTGACAATATATTGGGAATAGTGCTTTTATCTGGATGAAAGGTACCCTCCTATATCCGTTTTTGTATCCTCTGATAACGTGTATTTTGTATACACTTTCATGAAAGTCGGTTGAGTAGTTGAGGAGTGAAGGCGTAATAAAGAAACTCACATTCGCATTTGTAATATTAGAAACTATAGAGCTTTTTCGATTAACCACAATAACATGAGCAAAGTGCAAAGGGAACAGAAAATGGCGTTATACATTTAAAAGTTAATATAAAACTAGAAGTGAAGTTTAACCAACAAACAAATATTTTTAAGAGAAATGATCCAATTTGAAGCGTTCTGCGTTGTGGTTGTTTTGAGTATCCATGTTTCGTTTGCCATGTCTATTCGGGACCGTTTCAGTGTGTGTTTGGAACTGGGTATCCGGAACAGCACGTCAGCCCACAATCTCGTTTGTGCCTCTCACTACAACAAGCGACACGTAGGAAATAGGATGCGATTACCTCACTCATCGACCATATATTTACAACCCAAATTCATATTATATTAATACTAATTTCTATATAATGAATCTAGCGTCTAAGTATATTGGTTCCAGTTTTAATAATCGACGATGAATTTAATATTAATCTAAATTACCAAAACTAAATGTGTTTTCAAAATATTATAGATTTTAAAGCTTTTATCAACCTTCAAAACTATAAAAAAGAATCGAATCAAAAATAAAGACTTGATTGAAAAGTACGGAAATATTATTTGTTATGGATTCTTTTATCACGAATAATGTAATATATTGTAACTTTATATTATCTGACTATCTATAATATAAAAATGAATCGCCGAATGTGTTTCTAAGTACAAATCTCGAGAACAGCTGAACCGATTTCGCTAATTCTTTTTTTGTTGTGTTTGATATTGTCAGGACAAGGTTCTTATGAAAAACAACGTATATTTTAATATACTTTAGGCGGAACAGAGTTCGCGGGCACTGCTAGTATTCAATAAAACTTTATAAGTCTAGTTATACCAAACCCACACAATTCGATCTAGAATGATCTATGAAAACACATCTAAACGTAAAAATAAAGTACACACACACACATACAAGACACAATAAAGTTTTGGAATACAAAATTCACAAGAAATAAACGCAGCGTGATTCGTGGAGCGTGGGTGATTCTGAGCCGCTTATACTGACACTGCTCACTGACTGCATAATACATTTCAGTGAATGCACCACAGTTTGATCCCTTTCTAGACACGGTAAGTACAAATGCTCCTAAAGTAGGAAGTTCTCGTGATGTTACCTCCACTTTTCTGCCAGGTAAAGACATCAAAACGTAAGAGGCTTTAGGTTTGAACGTAAATTGACAAAGTTTTGAGTGAGATATCTCTTTGTCTTCTACAATGGAATATCGAGCATGTTCAATTATTTATGACTAATTGTTCTTACAAGTTTGTTTGTATAAAGTTCCAGTCTATGAAAGTTGAACTAGGGTGTTAAAATAATAGGATATTTATTACGCATAATTTATTGACAGTACCTATTATCTTCATTGAATAGTTCTCAAGCATAACTATTTAACATGCGTTTACAAATATGATAAGTATGTAAATAAATAACTATATAAAGTCCTAATTGCACGTAAAGATATAAAAAACGAATCAACTAACAAACAAATGGAAATGACATGTATCGCATGTGGTCAATATGACAATGGAAAAATGTTCTAGAACACATATATTATAATGGTGTAAATTACAATAATTCATTAACATAATACTTTATTAAACGTCCCCATCCACATACGTAACATGAAATTTAAATTATTACCTCCTTGAAAAGAAGTTTAAAAGCGAGAAGATATTTTAAAATGCAAGTTATTTGGGTTACATTTTTATTATGTAATTCTGGAGACTGTTGTGTAATTCTTATATGCCTATACTATGTTTGATCTTTTTTAAAATATTTCTTGTTTTCGAAATGGTTTATGTACATGTTTTACATATTAAAAAAATATTTAACACACTATTGTAAAAACTGCTTATTGTGTTTAAATTTTGTTATGTACTCGTACTAAATAATTCAAAAAATGCAAAACTCCGAAGGACACATCTGTTATTGTTAAATTTACTCGGTTATACAAATTAAGTTACAGAACAGAATAAAAAAGGTAAAATATTATAGACGGTTCTTGCAGAAGTTAATTAAAATACATATTTATCCTGTGTTCCAAATATTTTAATTAACACAATATAAATTGTGACAGCGTCAGGACGAAAATTAATTCTAACTCTACATACTAACCAGAATTGTGATATGAAAATGTAAATAATAACATGAAAAAATACCGAGTAAAGATTAGTATTAGAAACGTCATAACTAACATAATTATAAAACACTAGCCTCTGCCCGCGACTTCGTTCGCGTATAATAGTTACTTTGGGCTAACGCTAACACGCAGCGGAAGCTCTCAACCTCCGATTTTTAAACATTATTCATTGGTGCTTCGCTCCTATTGCTCTTAGCGTGATGACATAGCTTATAACCATCCTCGATAAATGAGCTATATAACACTGAAAGAATTTTTCACATCGGACCAGTAGTTCCTGAGATTACCCCCTACTACGTCAAAACTCACAAACTTTTATCTATCTATTAGTATAGATAAAATGAGTTACAATTCTTTTTTAAAATACAATTCTTCAACGGAAAAATTGACTTCTAATCATATATGTAGAAAGAAGTTTAAGCGTATAAGAGACTAGGCTCTGCCCGCGACTTCGTCCACGTGGAATAGTTACTATGGGCTAATGCTAATAGGCAGCGAAAGTTCTCAAGAGAAAAAACCCTGGGTTTCGAAACATTCGTCATTAGTGCTCCTATTGGTCTTAAGGTGATGATATTATAGCCTATAGCCTTCCTCGATAAATAAGCTATATAACACTGAGAGAATTTTCTAAATCGGACCAGTAGTTCCTGCGATTACCCCCTACAACGTGACAAACTCACAAACTTTACCACTTTATAATATTAGTATATATTGTTATAAATAATCTCTTTTGTTGAAATTTGTCGACCTTGGGGATATATTTTTCATAAAATTTATTTTACACCCGATATCCTTGTGTTTCTTAATTTACGACTTAACCTGACAAAAAGAAAGCAGGAAGCATTAAACAACGTATGAAGTTAGATATGAAATCTACAACTGTTTTCGAAACCAACGAGTGAAGATTTCACAGCGTTAAAAATCTAAAATTATAATTAAAAATCAGTTACTGCAATTTAATTAATGAAAGTATGAGATATAATTGCTAACAATTTCAATTTTTCTTCTTATTTTATACGTGAAAATGAGTTTGTAAATGGCTATAAACTCTTTTTATGTTCCATGCATTTTTATTATCAAAATTTTGTAACGGATTCCATCAATTTGTCAGCGAAAACACTACAATCATAAGTTAAAAATTAAAACCGTCAAATATCACTCAATGTATTATGGCACATTATAAAGTAATAACAAAATAAATTTAATAACCTTTTATCGGGTTATTTTAATTCTATCTCTCATTAGACTATTTAGTTTCAGTTATGTCCAGCAATGTCGAACTAGGTTTATAATAAAATTTGCTCATCATGTGAGAAGGAGAAATCGATAGAATTATCGAAATTAATATAGTACTGGAATAGGATTCCATAACCTAAGCAATGTGCTTATATATAGGTAGACTAAAAATACTGAATCTGTATAGTATCTGTATTGTGTAGAGTAAATCACATTTATTTAAATATAGGATTTGATAGTAATAAGAAATATTCATTTATTAAATTGAATATCGAATTACAATATACATTTTTTCACACGTTACCTACAATGTCATATCCAGAACATTTAAATCCGTGCTTAAATTTACACGCATTAAAGACGTATTTTTTTTGCAGACGAACGTTTATATACATATATGTCATGCCCATAGATTTTTATTTTGTCGCATTATACATTTATGTTCCAAGACCTCAATTTAGATATTTAGTATAATAATAATTTAATTTTTTTTTTTTCGAAACTCTATGTTATTGACCTAGCAAGGTCTTAACAGCTTCACCGAACTACTAAGGCGAGCGCTTAAGGCACTCAGCCGACTTTACCTGAGCAACTAGCTCAAGGGTGCACGGCACACCTCGGCTTGGCTGTTGCCTGTTACATGCAACTCGCGACCTATCTTAGCTAACCTAAGGCCTCAACAACCCTTCCATATATTTTTTATCGGAAAATTAGAGTTTTTTCAGTTCGATAAGGGAAAAAAATTAAAACCCTTCCACTTCCATGTGTAAGCGTGTAAGCGTGCACGTGTGTGGGGGTGATCGTGAAGTGTTGTAGCAGTGATGTAAATTTTGTGTCACTGTATCGCGCAAGTAACGCACTCAAGGGCTCCCTGCCGAGGGATCGAACCTAGACTTGAGTCGCTACCGAGGGAGGCCTAATCTGGTGTGCGGGAGCGAAATCTACTCCCAGACCACGGCGGCGTGATCTGTGGTTACGCGGGCGTGGGCGTGAGCACGCTCTGTTTGGAGAGACAGGCTGGTACTGATTGTTCACTGCCGTTATTTCATCAGGAGGGTGGATAAAAATATGTCGCGGCCGTCTTCTATGACGCCAGCGTTTGATACGGGTTCGTATTGTGCGGCGGATACCACTAACGGACTGGGATGATTCACGGCTTTTTCAAAATAACTAATCGTAAGTGATTTTACGTATGCCCAGATAGAAGGGATCTCTAGATCTCTATGGAGATCGACTCTCAGGATGTACCACGGGGCACCGGTCACTTAACGTAAAACACGATTTTGGAGAACCTGCAGCTTATGAAAGTTATCCTTGGACATATGCGCAAAAACGGGGCAGCTATATGTCATCACGGGACGGATACACGTCATATACAAAGTGAGCTTGTGTCTGAGGGACATCTTACTCTTATGACAAAGCAACGGATGGAGGCGACCCAAGACCATAGCGGCTTTGTTTCGCACTCTGTCTATATGTGAATTGAACTTTAAATGTCTGTCTAATGTAACACCGAGGTATTTGAGCTCTTCGACCCAAGGGATATCGGTTCCATTTAAAAAAATATCGTAACATATAATAATAACATCATATAGGGGATATACGGTGACGAATTTTGTCATTTGGATGTATTATGCTACTTTAATTTGAGAATTTTTATTACTATTAATGATTAAGTGTCACGTATTTGTGATTGTTAACATAGCAGACAATTTTTTTTTTTTTAAATACTAACGCTTATTATTACATTTCGCCTTTTTAACTTATATTTCAATTGTATACACCTCCACTAATTTTGAGGATCGTATTCTAATTAACAATCATTATAATCGACCATATGATATTCTAAACAATGAACATTAAAGATTTTAGTTGTCTCCAAACACGTGCCATAAAAATAAAATAAAAATATTCTGGTTGCTTCTGACGTAATATGCTAAATTAAATGTCAGTGTATTATTTAATCTGTGTTAAGGTGAACCACTAAATGATACGACTTGGTTTATATATAAATCCTATCTGAGTGAAGCTAATGGATTTCAGACGTGAAACTCATAGAAAAATATTGAAATTACATACTGGCATAAAAAATTAAAACTGTTTTGAATCTTGAAATATTGTCTAAGCATTAGATTGATTTTATTTATAAGTATTCAGACATTAACAATTTATTTTGTATATGTAAATCTCATAAACGAGAATAAGTTTTGAGTAACCTTGATCTAATCACAATCAAGGAAAATAAATATACGAAGTTCCTTATACGCAGAGGGATTTTGTTGTTTAGATATAAAATTAATTCTCACAACACCTAACGGTGCAGAAATAAAATTATTAAAATTGTCTAAGAAATATCGAAAGAATTTTAACGGTTTCGCTGAACAAACGTTACGAAAGATAAACGAGTAAGATGTTGGTATTTTGCCAAGAGAGTAATCATGAAAAATATGACAGCGAGACACAGCACCATATTAAAATACGAAATAAATTTTCAACCAGAGGAAATATTACAAAAATTTGTAGCGTTTACTGAATAAAAAACTATTCGGTTTAATGCGTATTTACTACTGGTTACTTTATTTGCGTTCATTAGGTCGAGATGAAATGTATACTCACTTTAAATCAGCTCTCTTACAATGATATATGACTCCGGTCCAAAATCTGAAAAATAAACATATTTCTTGTTAACTACAATTTCATTTGTATATTAATTATAATAGCTACATTACGTGAATCTTCTAGTATTTACATTTTTCGCGTTCGGCCTCCGATGACTGGACCCATTTTTATAGGTGGTAGAGCCTCGCTGAAGTTATTACTGGTTTCAGTATGAATGGGTCGGCTCGCCCGAAACAAAAAAAAAACCGAAGTGAAGTAACAGTGCTTGCATTATTACGTTTCGTTTGGTCGGTGAGAGCGCCGGAAGACTACCTCCCCTCCCTTCCTTCCCTATTCCCCCTCCCCTTTCTAGGAGCATCTTTGGAATTACGTAATCTACACTAGTTATATGTCTATATGCCATTTTTTACTGTCTTAGTCCGGAGAAGCTGTGAAAGACCAATAGCGTATAATTAGTTTGAGAAAAAAACAAAACAGTTTTTACTCTAATAACCTATCGCCATTTCGCAAAACATCTAGGTTTGTAATGTGCAATGTGGTTTCTTTTAAAGATATATTTGAGGAGCATTGTACTTATAAAAATCTTTTCTATCCCTACAAATATAGATTACTACTGGTTTTAATTATATGTAGTAATTAGTATATTTTTTGTTTTCAATAACGTCGCTTATCTTAGTTTGTACTTGTACTTCATTGAATTTGTATATAATTTTGAGAAGTTCATTTCTGGACAACGTTCGTTTAATTGTGAGAAAATACAAATTAACAAACAAAATAAGAATGTTAGAACTAGATACGGTAATAAAAGCAGTTATTATGTACGCGCGACTATGGCCACAGTATAAATATGAGACACAGTACGGAAACTAGGAACAAAAGTTCGCAAATGGCACACTCACACAAACATGCGCATTAACGAGAAGTTTTGAAAAGAAATTCTATGGACAGCACCGCGAAAACCACTTAGAGGACTTGTCGACGCGCATGTTTGTGTAAGTGTTCCAGTGCGAGCGTTTATAGGTAGTTTCCATACTGTCTGTTATATGTACTGTGCTATGGCCGAGAGGACGACGGTGCGGTACGGCGCGGGCGAGAACGATGCGCGACCTCAGGTAAACATTGTTATTTGCATTACATGCTACGACCCTTCACTAGGATTTGTGACATCCGCCGGTAAGCTCGAGCTCTCCTCTCACGGCAGTTCCAATTATTGTTGAATTCATTATGAAACCTGCGACACGTACAAGATTGGATTTTGTGCAAATATCTCTACAAGGTACATTACGTAAAGTCGGTGCGTGTTATTTATTCTAGTATATTATACTGCCACGAGTAACAGTCATCGCGTGTTAATTTAATTACACCAAAAAACTACTTCGTCAGAAAATACATACCTACATGGTCATTAAGCACAAAAATATTTCTATAACAAACGTATTGAAAATTGCATATTATATGATACTTAACATTACTTAAAAAAGAGGTAATACGTTAAACCTAATTCGATCAGGCACCGTTCGGGAAGTTAGGTAATATTTTCTCTTTTAAGATATTCCAGTATCTCGAGACAAAATTCTTTAATCAATGTAATATTTTCGAATTAGCAATGAAGAGATCGACAGAAAAGCCCAAATTCCAAGCCAAGAGCATAGCTTCCAGAACTAGTAAACTTAAGTGACAGTAGGCCTTGGAAACGAAGCAGTTACGTAATGATTAATCCTGATAGCGCCCCTTTAATGTCATACATTGAACCTAGATGTGATTTTTTTAGATTTAAAAGTATCGTTCATATACTTTTAAAAGTTTTAGAAAGAAACTTAACTAAGGATTTCTTTGTTGCATATTAGTATGTGTCTTGATATTATTACTTTAAATGTGACCATGAATTACCAAAAGATTGATGGATCTTAAACTTTAAAGGGCCACCTAGTGTATGTTTACAGGCGAACAAAAAGAAGCAATGGTTGTGTCAGATTAAGGAAGTAAAGTACAAGTAGCCTACTAGGTCATAGGAAGCATGTTTGTTTCGTACTGTTGGCAGAACGCGTCTTTGTAAAAAGAACGCATAAAATGCTGAATTACAGCGCAAGCCATCTCTGCGAAGGTACAAAATTACGGGTTGCGACATACGACATCGCCTCAACAAGAACGTTTGTGACCATTGCAAACTATAAATGTTCTATATATACAATATCGCGTGTCAAATGCAAAACGGACGTATAACAGCAGTTAGATAGGGTTTTGTAAAACCCGATTTTTTTTTTGCATTACAATTTTTCTTATTTCAATCTAAGAAATTTTTGACAATGCAATGCACAATACAATAAAATACACCTTTTTAAATTTTGGAATCCGATATATAACTGTATTAATATTTATATGGATCTCTATAAAATATCAATTAAATATTATCAGTAAAAGTGCAATGTTTTTCCTAATTAACAACTTATTTAGATTTTTTTAAATAACTTTGAACTCTGAAAATTTGTTAAAGTGTGTTACATGTCGTAGTAAATAATTAATGATATGTGATATATTCATATTATAAAAATTGAAGCGATATTAAAAATATAATATTATTTACCGCAAAAGAAGTTTTAAATGATGATTACAAACTAGATAGTGTGGCCATGTTTTTAACGCTATTTCTTATAAAAGATCCCGAACACTGTTAAGAAGATTACATAACATTCAAGTAAGTACATGTATTAGCATAAACGGGGGGACAAAAATTTCAGAAAAAAAAGTAACTTTAAAACAAGAATTTTATTAGTAAAGTTGTATAACGTGCTTTCAAAACTCAATTCAAGTGCGCGGCACGTCGTACGTAAAACTTAACGAAAGTATGACTATGACAAAAGCACGTGCACACCCGAACCTACAAAACTTCCCGAAGGACACCACGACGTTATTTAGAGGCGTTTCTGAAAGGTAAGGTGTGTCTTCTCAGGCCCGAGGGAATTCACTACGCTTTAAAGCCGGTAATTTGATGTGAGTCTTTCGAGATTTTTCCATCTTCCCGGGTCGTTCAGGGAGCGGGCGGATTACGCCACGCACGGCATGGGCGAGGGCGGCGACGCGCCAGATTAATGTCGCGAGCTTTGCGCCAAATTTAAAATGTCACGTTCCATTTTTCCAACCAACAGGACAGACCCTGTCAGCAACCCGAACGTGTACTTTCGATTGTTATGCATTTATTGAACTAGAGTGAGAGTACCTTTTTAAAACGGAGCAACGATTTGGCTTCTTAAAATAACTTGAGTTTATTCTATACATTATTATACATGGAGTAAAACTGGCAAGATGGAATAAAATTATTCCAACGTTCTTTAATAAAATAAGATCGAAAGCAGTATTGTCCTTGTGTTAATATGAAAAATTGAAATTGGCCGAGGTCAACATACCGCATGTAGTCTAGAACATACATATAAATAGATATTATCTAAAGTCAACATAGAAACAGGGCGTAGGAAAAAGGCAAAGTCGTAAAACTGGCGCCCACCAATCGCCAAATAAGGCCGGCGCGGCACCGGCGAGCCGCACTGAATTGTCCTTGACTCCCGTCCAAATGACATAAGTTGGGCCATGGGCGCGGGTTCTTAACTAATCGATAAACAAGACAGTATAGATGAAGATCGGAGTTGTTGAATAGCCGCGCCCACGCTAAGCTATTAACTTGTCAGCCATTTTGGTCATGATCCATAAAATTGTTGAATGTGACGCGAAATCTCATTGTCGGCAAGGTCTTTCAAAATTGTCATAGAATATTTCAAACATCAAATGAATACAGATAAAAGTTACATTTTTCTTATTTGAACATGTTATTGTTATGCAAATACGAAAATCTACATCAAAAAATAACAATCTGTATTTTACGTAACAGTGATGTTAGTAGCTACTTTTCGACATCTCATATTACACTGCAAGTCAACATCCATTATTGTAGTCCGGTGAAGCTGTTAAGACCTTGCTAGGTCAATAGCGTAGTCAGTTCGAGGAAAAAAAAAAAAAAAAAAGTCAACATCCATACAGACATTAAATTAAATAACTTTGAGTCCATAGTTTATCTATGGCGTAATGTTTGACCGAAACAGCTATAACGTGTGCGTGCCGGTGAAAATTGATGCGTAGGTAGGTATATGGTGTAAATTTTCGGCTTATTATCCCCAGCCTTGAATTTTGATAGCCGTAATGGGCTACGCTTGACCCACTTCACTAAGTTTAACAAAATAAGTAAACACATGTTAAAGTTTGTGCACATTAACCTGCTTCGGTATTAACGAAAATATTCTTTTATAGACGTTTCAAGAGTTATTCATTTTTTCATGCAGGACGGCAACGCACTTGCGACTTTCCTGGTGTTGCTAGTGTCTATGGATGGCGGTTATCACTTACCATCAGGTGATTGGCCTGTTCCCTTGCCCTCTATAGTATAAAAAAAGAAATAGACAATCAATAAATAATTATAAATGAATATACCTATAACACACTTGAACAGCTTACAAACATATTTTTTTAATGTATCATTGTAATTTACAAATGAATTAATTTGTCACGTTTAAGTCATGTTGGAGATTCGCAGTTTATAAAGAGAGGTATATAATCGAACACCCATATGGTTTACACATTAAATAAGTTTGGGGTATGCAACAGAACACCGTACAGGGAAGGCAACTATTATAATGCATAATTTTCATGAAAACGCAATACAACTCATGAGGTATAAGAAAGGGAGTATATAGCTAAATATCTATTTCACTGTTCATAGAAAGATGATGCTTCATTATTTAAGGGGTTTATGTTCCTATATTCATGCTTCAAATACTGGATGATAAGAATTACATTCCTCAGAACTTATCAAAAAGTATTATTGTGTGCCAGATCTTAAAAACGTTTTTATAACTATCATTGTGCTTAACTCCAACAAAGTTAACCGAATATGTTTATTATACATCGATTATGTTACATTATAACGGATACTTTATACATTAAAAAAAATAAAATATATTTTTATTAGGAAATAAAAACCGTATATAGTGACTAAATTTATACTAGGTACATTATCAATTCAGTTTCATTTGTAGATGAATGTAGCTCTTCTTTTATGCTAATTTCTTTTCAATCATAACAAAACCTCTACATCGCTTTAAAGCAGTCGTTCTTTATTATGTTTTTACGGGGATTTCAATTAATAATTTTAACGTTTCTATGGTAAACAATAGCTGTTCATAAGATTAAATTGAATTTATATCAATATGTTTCTATACTTGTATAAATGAATATGACATTGTTTAAACTTACGGTTATCACTTTCCATTTGTTTTTATTTGTTGTTATATCAAATGTGGATTTTTTTGGTATACTATGTACATATTTATATATTAATACGTGAAGCAAAAAAATTGTACCCCTTTTTAGCCTATTTTTCGTGAACGGGTGAACTAGAAATTTGGCATAGTTAAAGTTTATATGGCGGAGAAGTGCAGAAAGCTGTTTATTTTATATTAAATTGCATTAAAGTACAATAATGCTCGTTTTCACCAACGTTCCCTAAATTTAAGGGACACTTAAAACCCGTTTAAGTGACCACTTTGGGAGATTTCGTTTTCACCAACGTCTAAGTGTCACCTAAGACTCTAAGGGCTACCTAAATTTTAAGGGACGGAAATTCGATCTCTTAGCGCTAAGTGATGTTTATTTTACGAACATGTCACATTGAATTTGTAATTAGTTCGTTTATGTATCGTAAATTGAAGAAATATTTGAGTTTTTTGAAACTTTGGTAGTTAAAGAAACCGGGAAATTAATAAAACGTCACAAGTTCCTTATTATGACGATGCATTTGTATACAGCTGTTAATTTTATCCCTGTATTATTTTTTTTGCCTTATTTATTTTTTATTTATTGTTCTATATTTTGTGTTTGTAAAAATATAATTAATATTAATTTCTCCCATAGTCCACATTGGAATCGCTGAGGTAATTTACGCAATTTTTAACATATCCAACAATAAACTTATATTATTTCTGTTTTGTAACACAAAATTAAGGAAAAAAAACGCGCTCATGATACCTTACTGTTTTATTTAAATTACTATTTTTATCTTATCTTTACTTTTTCTGCTAGTATACAATAACTACAAAAATAGGTACCTACTACACAATACGTAATCAAAATAATAAAATTTAATTACATCAAAATTAACTCAACATGCACTGACCCAACCGAAACATTCGGTAGGTACATATTTAAAGCGTACCCCAATAAAACTAATCGGTCATCCCTGCACCAACACAATAATTAACAAAGCTTTAATAAAAAAACATTCTTTGGTCACTCATTTTATTTTAAAGTAGTATTTGTATTGTTTTCATAAGAATTTCATAAAACTATTGCTTTGAAATTGTTACTAGCACATGTTCCGCCTGCTTCAATAAAGGCTTGACGATAAAACTGACGCTTAACTAAGTGCTTCCTTAGTAAGTATCCCTTAGTATGGTGAAAACGAAATAAGTTAGGTAGCTGATATAGGGGACACTTTAGCTTAAGGATCCCTTAGTTAGGGGTAAGTTAAGGGAGCGTTGGTGAAAACGGGCATAAATTTACTAAAATATGCACTACTCACACTACTGCTTGAATTTTACATAACATATACACACATGTAAATAAAGACATTTTGATAGCCGTTTAGAATTACGAAGTTCAAAAGAGGTTGTGAAGGAGGTTGCTATGCTCTATTGTATGTATTTTTTAACTCTTACGTTCCAATTACCCTTTTTCATCCTACATTCAACAATAATATTATAAAATATAACTATTATTATTTTTTATGGTGAACTCACTTCAAATGATGATTTAATAAAAAAAATGAACCAAATGATACCTTGTATAATCAAAATTTTGTTCATAAAAGTAATCCATGACTTAGACCTCCGCGGTTACAATGTTGCAATTCAACCTCATGTAGCAACAAAAAGAATTTATTTTCAAAAACTAATGGTAGTATTAAAAACATCTTTGTATTGGATTCACCATTTGATTGTATTTTGGATTCATTACTTTTCCAAACGATGATACTGGGCATATCACTATTTCTCATAATGAACAGACTACATTTAATTCAATATCACCCAGAAAGACCACCCACCCATGGTATCGTGTAAAATTAATTGAAAATTGTGTCGTGGGTTGCGATAAATTTCTTTATTTTCGTAAAGTTATGTTTGCTTAAAATTTGAAAGCTTTAGAGCTTTAGAGTGTCGTGATACTCTTAGATCACGGTAATCCCACCCGCTTACAAGTCGTAACTCAACTTTTATTAGATGTAGGTTGCACAACTGCTTCTTAAATAAATAATCCGTTCCCCACGAGGCCACATCCGAAGGATCAATTTACCTAAGGACAATCGACCTTACTTTGATGTGAGAATATGTCAAGACCCTCATAAGTAACCATTTCGAGAAAGCTCGAAACAATCTCGTTCCGCTAGTGGTATGAGTATGGTAGTACTACGAACTACACCTCCAAGTCAGGTGCCGAGCGCTTTAAAAGACAAACAACACCTTCACCAATTTCCCCGGTAAAATAACAGCAATTAACGATTCATACTCCTACGATTCTCCAAACAGAGCGTGCTGGCACGTACGCCTGTGTAACCACAGATCATGCCGCATCAATTTCGCTTTCGCACACTCGCCGTGACCCTCCTCGGCTGCCTCTAAAGTCTAGGTTTTATACCCTGGAGTGGAACCTCCGAATACGCTGCTAACGCGATAAAGTGACACTGCACTTACTAACTCTTCATACTCACCACCTTGAAATTCAAGCACAAAAGTGCTAGCACAAGAACTAACTCATTCCCATGAGATGCGAAGGAGCTACTGAAGAAGGCATATCGCCTTGAAACACTATCGTCACCTCTGTCAGAGATGGGGAGTAAAGATGACTCACCACAAAATCGACACGATGACACAGATCTTATTGAAGAAAATGTTGTTTCACAAACAAACCTTTTATGTAAGAAATAAGACTGAATCATCTATTCTAGTTCTTCACAGTTTTAGTGTTAGTTTTCACCAGCAGGTAAGTTTCAAAAGTAGGAAGAACGGGAATGTAAAAGACATGTACATACATTAGAAACTATATATAGATTCCAAAACTATAATATGTATTTTTTATCTTATTCATTAATAATGTTATTATATCTACCTATTTTATTTGTAACTTTTGGAGAAATAGTTTGATTATGTTCACTCAGTATTTTAAAGCAAGATGTCGATTGTCGACTCACGAACTCCATTATACCTTTTAATGCTCTTGTAGTCAGTCATCTCATAAAAAAACAGTTAACGGGAACGTATAATAGTGAATCAGATGATTCATCGGTCGATAATCGAACAAAGAGCATTAGTGAGAGGATCGCTAAACGTCCACTTTAGAGCTGGTGAGTAAACACTGAACTCGAAGGCGTAATCCGTAGGGCGGCACTTAGCCTGCGCAGCACCGGGCCGTGCTGCAAGCCGCACTCTAATTGTGCTTCAACTAATCTGTTTGGATGGTAAACGCATCGTGTTACCCTTTCAATATTAAATTTGATAGCCGTCTGACACCAATCTTTTAAAATAGATTTAAGAATTAAACCTTATAGTTTATATAAATGGCAAGACATACAATATCATAAACGCGAATGTGAGTTTGTTTCATTGTTTCGCGTTCACACCTTAATTACTCAATTGATCCTACTTGCAGCCAGAAATAAAGTATGTTCTTCAGGAATAAGTTAAATCTACATTAACACGTGCGCAGCCATGAGCAATAGCCTAGTACTTGTATACATAATTATATTCACCTGCGTTAAATCAATGTATGTGTGGCAATGAATTGTACGTGTGTATAGCAGTCGAGCACTTTGGAACTATGTCTAACTCTGTCAAAACTTTGAAGGGTGTGGCTAAAGTGTGGGTCTCTGAACGCCAACTTCATAATATAAATACAAAAGTGTACAACGGCACTATTTTTAATAAAGAAAGACGAGACAGGTGAGTTGTATTTTTTTTAATTTACGATAGATGTTATATATCGTAAATTAATTTGAGAGTCATCGTTTTATTCAAGTTATTTTCAGTTTTTTTTTTTTTTCTAGAACTGACTACTCTATTGACCTGGCAAGGTCTTTACAGCTTCACCGGACTACTAAGGCGAGCGCTTAAGGCACTCCGCCGATCGTATTTTCAGTTTAATATTGCCCATTTGAGTCACAAGTGAGCAATCTTTAGTGGAATATTTACTTACTGCCTATCGACTTACATACATTAACAGGCACTATACAATTTGTGTAAATATACTGTTAACAATATTCTTACAGAAAAATATGAAACCATCAGTCAGGTCGTTTGCAGTAATTCCATATTTTTCTTATTACTTTACCTTTATATGTGATTTCAAAACACCACTATGTAAATACGGTCCTTTTAATCTTGTTCGCATACTTGAAGGAGGCGGTCGACATTTACACTTTGATTTATGTAGTAAGATATACTATTGAGGTAAAAAATAACAAATACATTGTGTATTATGTTGCGACTACAACGCGGTCAGTACACTTATGACATCATTATAATTCACCTTCAAGGAAAATTTAGATATACTTTATGCACAATTAGATGCATAAAAGAATCTCAAATGACGACATGAATGTACATAGGAGTTTAAAAAAATGCGAGATCTACTAACTTTCCATACATATAAATTTAGGTTTGCCTAATTTTTTCTCTCGATCTGATTACGCTATTGACCTAGCAAGGTCTTAACAGGTTCACCGGACTACTAAGGCGAGTGTATAAGGCACTCAGCCGATTTTATTTGACAACTAGCTCAAGGATGCATGGCCCACCTCAGCTTGGGCTGTTGCCTGATACGTGCAATTCGCGACCTATCTATGGTTGGGGCGGCACTAGATCTCTATAGACTTCACCGTGCCGCCCCAGCGGTTGGCCCAGCAGCAGAAGTGCCGCCGCCGGGCTTCGTCTTGTATAAGGAGACGACCGGGTACACACCGGCCGTCTCCTTCGTCCGCCGGACCTGTGCAATGGGAAGGTGAGCCCCCCGACCCACCTATCCCTAGGTCCGGCTACGGTGGCGGGAGGAGGCGATCAAACTGCCGGCGGGAGGAGGCGATCAAACTGCCGCCTCCTCCTGCGTGTCCTCCGTTGGCGGAGAGGGCCGCTTAACGGATCGTTCTCGCGGACCCTCTCCGCCGCCTCCTTCTGCGAGACGACTTCCTTGCAGAAGAGGCAACTGCGTTCCATACATCCTCGCTACCGAGCATGGCCGCGACCACGCTCGGCAGCGACAGTTTCCCTCCTACCGCCGCAGCCAGAATGCGACGTCGCTCCTCCCACGCAGCATATTCAGAAAGTGTGTGCTGCGCAGTGTCCGGTTCAACGCCGCACTCATGGCATACGGCGGTCGGCTCCCTGCGTGCTATCCGGTACAGGTACCAACCGAAGCACACGTGCCCGGTCAGCACCTGCACCAGACGAAACGTCAGGGAGCCCCGTCGTCTATTGCACCATTCGGGCAGGACCGGGCGGACGGCGTCGATGATATATCGACCGTACTGCGCGTCCGCCAGATCCCGCCCCCACCTCTCCATTCTCAGCCCTCTCTCAAATTTCCTTCTTTCCTCTAATTCCCCGGGAGCTAGAGGCTCTTCTCGAGGGACACCTCGAGGCCCAGTCTCCTGATGCGCCCGACCACGAGGGTGACAGCCTCCGTGGCCAGGCGCAATAAGTTTTGTGTTTCCCCCCCTCGGGCTACGACTAGGGTGTCGTCCGCATAGCAAA
>JACEII010000014.1:3528449-3570111 GCA_014332785.1 Antheraea mylitta
TCGCACGGACTAAAACCCCACGGTGTACGTCTTCCGCTATTGTTGGGGCGGCACGAGATCTCTATAGACTTCATCGTGCCGCCCCAGCGGTGTGGCCCAGCGGCAGAAGTGCCGCCGCCGAGCCTCGTCTTGTAAGGAGACAGCCGGGTACACACCGGCCGTCTCCTTCTCGTCTGCTGGACCTGTGCAATGGGAAGGTGGGGCCCCAGCCCCAACCGTCCCTAGATCCGGCTACGGTGGCGGGAGGAGGCGGTCAAACTGCCGCCTCCTCCTGCCTGTCCTCCTTTGGCGGAGACGGCCGCTTAACGGGTCGTTCTCGCGGACCCTCTCCGCCGCCTCCTTCTGCGAGACGACTTCCTCGCAGAAGGAGGCAACTACGTTCCATACTTCCTCGCTACCGAGCATGGCCGCAACCACGCTCGGCAGCGAGAGATTCCCTCCTACCGCCGCAGCCAGAATGCGGCGTTGCTCCTCCCACGCAGCACACTCAGAAAGTGTGTGCTGCGCGGTGTCCGGTTCAACGCCACACTCGTGACATGCGGCGGTCGGCTCCCTGCGCGCTATTCGGTGCAGATACCAACCGAAGCAACCGTGCCCGGTCAGCACCTGCACCAGACGGAACGTCAGGGAGCCCCAACGTCTCTTGCACCACTCCAGCAGGACCGGGCGGACGGCGTCGATAGTGTATCTACCGTACTGCGCGTCCGCCAGGTCCCGCTTCCATCTCTTCATTACTTGGCGCCTCTCCATGCGCCTTCTCTCCTCTATTTTCCTGGGAGCTGGAGGCTCCCCTGACCGCTTTTTTGCCGCCGTATATCCATACACGGCGGCCAACACTTGCGCCTCCAGCTCCCATGGAAGGGAGCCAGCCAGAACCATGGCCGCCGCCGAGGACACCGTCCTGTATCCTCGTATCGCCCTCAACGCCACGGTGCGCTGCGCATTACGCAGCGCTCGGAGATTAGTGGCGCTGAGGGCGTCCGCCCACAACGGTGCCCCCTAGGAGGCCATCGACTGGATGACCCCCATGTAGAGGCGGCGGCAGGCGGCACCCGGCCCCCCCGTGTTGGGGAGGAGTCGTCCGAGAGCCCCCGCCGCCCCGACTATCCGCGGTCCGAGCCCCTTAAAATGGGGCTCGAACCGCCAGCGTCCGTCCAGGGTGAGGCCCAGGTATTTCATATGGGTCCCCACCTTGACACGGACGCCCTCAACACTGATATGGGCCCCCGGAGGTGGCCCCCGCCGAGGCCCGTGGAACATAAGGGCCTCAGTCTTCTCGAGGGCCACCTCGAGGCCCAGTCTCCTGATGCGCCCAACCACGATGGTGACAGCCTCCGTGGCCAGGCGCAGCAAACCACTGATTTCCCCCCCTCGGGCTACGACTAGGGTGTCGTCCGCATAGCAAATGAGGCGCGCTCCAGGAGGGAGCGCGCCGCGGAGCACCCAGTCGTAGCCCATGTTCCACAGGAGTGGCCCTAACGCCGACCCCTGCGGAACCCCCCGTGCCGTGTTGCGCCGGACCATCCGCCCTCTGGCGTCCACGAAGGCGACCTCTCTCCCCTCGAGGTACGCCTCCAACAGCCGCCGCAGATACAGGGGCACTCCGAAATACCGGAGCGCCTCCTGTATGACACTGTGCGGCAGACTGTTGAAGGCGTTGGCGATGTCCAAGGACACCGCCAATATTCTTTCGCCCTCAGAGGTCGCTCCCGTGGAGACCTTTTTCAGGAGAGTCAGGGCGTCCAGCGTGGAACGCCCCGACCGGAAGCCAAACTGCGCGTCGGACAGGTTCGGCCCCACTTCCTCTAGGTGCCGGACAACCCGGGAGGCAACGATCCTTTCGAGCGCCTTCCCGGTGTCGTCCAGCAACACGAGGGGCCGGTACGCGGACGCGCAGTCTGGAGGGCGGCCCTCCTTCGCCATCAGGCACAGCCGCCCCGTCTTCCAGGGCCTCGGGAATTGCCCGACCGCCAGACAGCGGCTGAACAGGTCCCGAGTCCACTCTCCCAGATGGTCCAGAGCAATGGCTAGCACCCGGCCCGGGATCCCGTCAGGGCCGGGTGCCTTGCGTCCCGCAGTGCGGAGGCGCTCAATCACCCTCTCCATCTCCCCCTCTGAAACAGGGGGAGGGTCGATCAGCGCCTCCTGCACTGCCTGAGGAGGAGGCATGGGAGGAGGGACGAGCTCCGGAGGGTCGGGGAACAATGCTCCCACGACCCTCTCAACTACTTCCGGCTGGAGAGTCTCCGTTGTCGGGGGCGCTTGGCCGCGGAACTTCTTCCGCGCCACCTTGTACGGGCGCCCCCACGGATCCCTCTCCAGCTCACGGAGCATCTCCTCCCATGCCTGGTCTTTCGCCCGGCTGATGGCGACCTGCAGTGTTTTCCTGCAGGTTCTGTAGTCGCCATACAGCCGGGCCTCCTCCTCCGGGTCCCTATTGGACCGTCTCCGGCGACTGCGCCCGTACAGCCGCCGGGCCGCGGAGCAGGCCACACGGAGCTCGGCGATCTCGTGCGACCACCAGTACACCGCCCTCCTCTTCGGACGGTGTACGCTCCGCGGCATCGACGCGTCGCATACCTCCGTGAGGGCGTCACAGAGGCGGGCAGCAGACGCGTCGATATCTCTGTCCGGGGGGGACATGGCCCAGGCTTGGACGATGGCCGCCTCTCTCGCTCGTTCCGAATCGAGACGGCTCAACGTCCAGCGGGGGAACTTCGCACCCGCCCGGGGGCGGGTTGCCGGCACATCTTGGGAGGTGGAGACCTCGAACCTGATGTAACGATGGTCCGATAAGGTCTCCACCTCCTCTATCACCCTCCACCCCCGAACACGGCGTGCGACCGACGGGGAAGCGAACGATACGTCCACTATCGATCCCCCGTTATGTCGCACGCACGTGTACGTGTTCCCCCTGTTGAGGAGGGACAACCCATGTTGAGCTGCCCACTCCTCAAGAGCCTCGCCACGCGGACTTGTGGCCACCGCTCCCCATGCCGTGGATTTGGCGTTGAAGTCGCCCAGCACGACGATGGGAAGCGGCTCAAGCCGCCTCACGACCGGCCCCAGCGTGTCCAAAAAGGACTCAAACTCGTCCAGGGGCCGGTTCGGGGAGAAGTAGACCCCGAGGGTCGCAAGACCCCGCGAGGCGACCGCCACGAACCCGTGGCCCCTCTCCTTGACCGAGAGGGGCAGTCCCCCCCCAGACACTATAGCCACGGAACCGTCCGCACCTCCGGCCCAGTGAGGCTGGTCCGGGACGCGGTACGGCTCCGCGACAACTGCGACATCAATGTCCCACTCCGCCACCGCCTGCAGGAGAAGGTCCTGAGCAGCGGCGGAGTGGTTCAAATTAGACTGGAGGTAGCTACTGTGGATGTAGTCCATAACTAGACCACAGCAGCCACCTCCATTTCTACCCTTTTATATAAGGGTAGTTTCCCTTTCACATGGGGGGGTCTACACTCACCCCCCCCCATGATATGCGTCGCTGACCTTCCGGCTTCGGCGCAGACGGCACACCGCGGCTTGTCCGCTTTGCAATTCTCCGCGTGGTGGCCGTCTTTAATTCGCGACCTATCTGAGCTAACCTAAGCTAACCATTCATACACATATGGTATGAGTTGTTGAAACGAACATGTATGTGTACCAAGCATACATACCTGAACAACTCATAATCGTATCGGATAATTTAGGTTTGCCTAAAGTTTTACATCCCTTGCTTTTCCCCTTCAAAAGTATATTGGGTATTTCGATTTTTTCCAACCTAAATTGTTAAAGTGAGATTATAAGGCTTCATACAAATCAAACGTTACACAGATTTAATTAAATAAATACATGCATCTTCTTTTAAAATAATAAAAATAAATTAATGAGAACAAGCTTAAATTCATACAAGATTATTTGGATATTGTACGTCTCGATGAAAGCGATACATAGATACCTTTCATAAATATTTATCATGTTTATTATCAGATTCTTTTGACAGCATCTTATAAATTTTGAATATCTAGCGTGCATTTTAAACTTCATATTTTAAAAATTCGTCAAAAGATTTTTAAATTCGAATTAAGAAATTTATTCGAAAGACATACAATTTTATTCTATTGTATAAATTTTAATTTCTTGGTTACTGTTTTCATATTACTATATATCTGAAATTATTATATAGTACAAGAATCCTAAAGTATCTTACACATGACCAAATATAACATAGATGTATAATTACTGTGTCTTTGTATTTAAACAAAAAGTCTTACTGCTAGTACCTATTTACGATACATTTTGTATCGAGAAGATACAAATTGGTCATTCTGTCTGTAATATTTTAACATCCCATTGTGTGTAATGTGGCGTATCGTCTGACAATCTTTGTGTAAATATTTATTGATAGATTTATTCCCAATGTTGCTAAGCCCCACCGAACCGACGCGACAACAAAATTACACGCTGAGTAATCGGAGAGTCTGCTACTCGTCTCGCTCGATGACTCCGTTTTATCGTATATTATTTTGTTCAAGTGACTGATTCTCTATTTAGGTGCCTTTGTAATTTGTACATGCTCATTGCGAGGGACTCTCCTTTATATGGTCATATTTTGAAGATATACTTCTTTTGGCGCGTTAGGTAAAAATGATGAGAGTAAATTTTTACGATGCGCGCGCATACTGTCACTAAAAACCGACACCCTGTAGTTAATTATAATCAATATTTTGTTTCTTTGTATTTATAGTTTGAATATCTTAGTATTAAAACTTTCAATGTATTAAATACCTTTTCCTATTGTTAGTGTCGTTTTTTCTACAAACGTAGAATAAGGCGACAGATATTTTTAATAAAAGGATTATCTTATTACGCCAAAGAAGTACAACTTCTAATGCGTGTACAAATTACACACTTATTAATGTGGTGTATTGAATTCTTCATTCGCAATCAGTTTTGATGCAATTTACAATTTGTACGTGTACGTTAATTTATGGGATTTAAGTAATCCTTAAAACAGGTAAATCCAAATGATATTTAAAGTTATAAATATATCGAAAAATCCTATTAATTCTAACTAACGATAGGAATACCTAAATCTGGACAGCACGAAATACAATTTTTACCGTGAGTTATATGTATATGTTTTAGCACGTATGTAAGAGTTTAAAATGTAATAATATATTAAACTACCCATTACATTCACAATAATTTCACTATTTTTTGTGAGAACTTATATAATATAACATACATAAGTAAGGTTACATACTGAAAAGTGAATGCTTTGTGGTATACCATTGTCAACAATTATACAAAGTTGTTCATGTAATAAAATGTTACGTCATCTGAATTGGTAATGCTTGCATGCAGACTGAACGGTTGAGTTTGTCTAATTGAGTGGAGTTATTGCATTGAAAACTATTTAAATCGATCGATATTGCGTTGCGTCTCGGCTGGCCTTCGAGTCTGTAATAGCCAAAACTATGACTCAGCGAGATTGTTGCAACACCGGCTTCTGCGGCCAATGTGAGCGGACGGCGTTCTTTTCTTAGAAACGAGCGTGTCTTTTAACTAAATCATACATATTTTTCACATTATTTTGTTATCCTTTAAATGTTTTTTTTTGCGTATTTTTAATAAAACAATGTAGTAAGCGTTATTACATGTATTAAAGAAGCGGTTAATAATGAAAAAGAACAGATATTCGTTTACTACTGTTGGTTTAATGATTGTAATTTTATTAAAAGCAGGGTGTGTCTTCTAATGTCGTCATCTAATTAATTTATAGCCGGTATTCAAATTTTTATTATATCTGATTAGCATAGTATAAAAAATGAACGAAAGATTTATTTTTCTCAATGAAATCAGACCGAATCTTTGATTCGCAATAAAGAAATTAGATTTTAAGTTACTTATGTAGTTTGAGCATAAAAATAATATTTATAATTATTATTCTAGAAGTAGGTCACAATATAGATATTGTATGTTAAGTTCCATCCATATTATTAATTTTGTGGCAATTTTTGTTTCGTAAACTGAAATTGTAAATATGGAGATCTATTTTTTTTATCTAATACAAGGTCTTTAAAAATAGAATCGTAATTAAATTTGACATAGATTTATATGTTAGATATAAAATATGGAATTATCTGATCATTTAAATTTATTTTACCGACAACATTGCCTTCTCATTTGCCTTAGATCGATTTTCTTAAGGATGAGTTTGTCAATTGTTTAAGGTCAGACACCTTAATTTAACACAAACAAAACTTAATAAGCGAGTTGCTTTCATATAAACGAAATTCTAGATAAATTAGAAGAAGCTAACAATAGCGTTCCGTAACTAGAAAGTGAGATATTGGTGCCGAGAGCGAACTTTTTGATAGGATCAATTTTGAGTCCATTACTCTGTTCATTTTAGTCTCAACCAGAATAAGGTAACTTTGCTTCATGGAACTGAAAGTGTTCTTATCAAAGGTTATTGCTGTGTTATGTACTAAATTTAGCATCAGAAATAACTACGGTGTTGTACAAGAGTAAGATTTCTGAACCACATGTTGTTTGACGTTAGAAATGTCATAATATGTGATTTTAGATTTAAATGATGTTTCTTGGTAGACTATAGTCACAAATTGTAATACTTTAAGATTTTTTATACTTATATACCTTAAGACTAAGATATTTTATCTCTACACTTACTCTATAAAAACGACCACTTGTTTCGTTCCAACGTTGTCTCGTTAAAATAAATCGACAGACTATTTTTCTGTGGTGCATCGTTTTGATTTGCAATTTTATTTCGATGGCTATATCTAAAATAGTATAGAGTAATCAAAATTTAATTTAATTATTCCTATACGAATATTAATCTAAAAAAATAAAACATGTTTAAAATTAGGCTCATATTGGATTTGGTAATCGCGTATAATGACCCTAACATATTTACATTTTGCGCATAAAAATATACACAAAATTTATAATTTTAAATGTAATATTTCTAATTTGAATTGCATTTAATTGAATAAGGATTAAAGCCATATTAATCGAAAGAAATGTACAAATAACGTATTATTTTTTAAAAATATATTTGTATAAATGGTTACTACAAGTTGTCCTTACAATCCAGAATATTCTGTAAGCCTTTTTAAAATATACAATTTCCAAGAATCTACATTATTTTGCTGTATCTCATAAGGTTTAGGCAGTATTAGCAATGTAAGCACTCGAAAAATATTATCCTGCATAGATGTAGGTGGTAGAGCCACGCTGAAGCTATTACCGGCTTCGGTATGAATGGGTCGGCTCGTCCGGGGTAATACCACCCTTTCACAGAAAACCGACGTGAAGTAAAAGTGATTGCTTTGTAACGTTTCGTTCGGTCAGTGAGAATGCCGAAGGCCCACCTCTACTCTTCCCTTTCTTCCCCATCCCCCAACACAGGCTGGCAACGCACTTGCGACTCCCCTGGTGTTGCAAGTGTCTATGGATGGTGGTGATTACTTAACATCAGGTGACCCACCTGTTTGTTTGCCTCCATGATATAAAAAAATACATCGATTTTTTTCTTCCTAATACCTGATATACGTATAAATAACTAATCGCTGTACAATTAATTATAGGGTCCTGTTCAAAGGCTCTGAGTAAAATCGGTTAATCGGAAAATAAATAAAATTCGTGTATTATACATATAATTTTTTTTTGTAAATTATGGTGAAATCATATTAAGATCCGTTATGTAGCTTAGGAAAACTGACGTAGCCCATAAAAAGACGCGAAAAGCGACTCAGTTTTTATCATATCTATTTAAGAAACTTAGATTTTAATATGCAACATCGAATGTTAATTTGGATTCTCTTCGTCCTAACTAGATGGTGACATTAAATTGCTTATTTTCATTTTAAAGTTATGACATTAAACTGCTAATTCTCATATTAAAGATAGTTTGAATGACAAAACGTCATTGAAGTGCACTCTTGCAAAGAAAGACGGGTTCAACGTTCACATTCCAAATACTGTTTTTTAATCAAAGACTTCTTTTACGGTTTTAGAAGCAAGATGCAATAAATTAGCCATTTACGGAAAAATGGACATCTGCTCCTCCGAAAAAATCCCTCCTTGGAAGTAAAAGGACAAAATTTACGATCTGTGTAGACGTGGGTAGACGGACCTCGCCGATGAGTTGCATGCAAATTGCCCCATTGAAATATGGGACCTGGTAGGCACCAGGAAAGATTAAAATCGAAACAGCTTGTGACCCCTGGACGCGACCGGCTCGGCTCCCGCACGCTCGAGCCCCTGCACACCGACATACTGCAACCTGCGCGACCGGTTGACATGTCACGATTCCAATCTTTTTTTATGCAACCATATGAACGAGGTTACAAAATTTATACAGTGATAAAAATATATGTCAGAACTGTAGATCTTTGCGAATACCTTATACATTTGATAAATAATACTATGAATACAAATGTATATTTTTTCAACATACATATCTAGGATACTAACATGCATATAAAAATGAATGATTAATTATACAGTACTTGGGCGACCGAGCCTAGCTTGGTTCTTTAAAAATCATTTTTAAATTAAAATAAACGGTTTGGTTCGCCTCACAAAATTAGCATTTTTTCACATAAAAAAAAATAAAAAAGATCTTATACATATATAATAAAATCATTTATTTCATTAAAATTAATTGTTGTTTGCCTTACAAAATTATCATTTTTTTACAAAAAAAAATGTATGTATATATACACACACACACAAACACACACACACACACACACACACACATATATATACATATATACACTCGGATTTGAACTGGGGTTACACGGATTTTCGAAGCAACCGATTTCCATCGGAGTTATTTTTGTTTTGACAGCGGCGATTTAATTTACTTTCATATTCTAGCTATATTTTTTCATTGCCTGAAATCTCAGTTAAAAAAGGTTTATATTAATAAAATCTAACTAGATCGAATTATCGTCCTCGAAACTACCTACACACTAAATTTCACGGAAATAGAAAACGCCGTTTCCGAGATCCTGAATATATACAAACATAGAAATATACAAGAATTGCTCGTTTAAAGGTATTAGATAGATAGATAGATGACAATACATGAACGCCATTCGTTTGAAATATGAATTTACTAGATAAATAAAAAAGACTTGTGTGAGATTCCTATTCGATTTTTCTCTTGTATTTATTTGGTTTGATTTGGGCTTATATATTTATATTTGTCATATATAGATAGTACCAAATACCAAGCGAAATTACTGCCCTGTTTGATTCGAAGAATAGCAAGACACAAGTGTGTCCTTAGTAGCATGATTGTTATATCTTATATCTTTAAATTTTGGTGCATTAAATTTTAAAACAATTAAAGTTATCGAGGTGCTAACGGCGTGGAATGTTAAATAAGCTTCGTAAAGGTATTATTAGGTATATGCAAACTTTAAGCTAGAGATCAATACCTATTGATTACATGCGAATCCATTGTTCGTCATATGCCATTCGAATTTTACTATTTGACCTATAACGTTCGTTATATGTTTTGAAATTATTGAAGAAGGTGTTGAAATAAACGGAATTAATTTCTCAAAGCAATTTTAACACGATAACAAAATATGTAACTTTAGCAACTTGTCATGTCTTTGCTTCTGTTCAATGTATCAATGTGAAGTCAAAAGTATCTTAACAATCGAAATACATTAATTAGTGTTTTGACATATACAGTTCATGAAATTTATGGAAATTTCGTACGATTTTGCAAACAAACAACTCTTCTTATTGCGCGTAATTTTAAATTTATCATATCTTCTAAGATCAAAATTATCAATGTAACTAAAATATTTATATAGATAAGGATTAATATTCTATTGATCAAAATAGGGTTACAATAACCAATTATATTTTATTTACATAAAACGATGAAAGTGATTATAGCTATAGGTTACCGCGATGAGGTAGTCGACATAGATCATCATCTGACACATTTTTGTAGGCTTCATTAAGATGTAAAATACATTATTTTGATGCATCTTTGAGTTTTAGCCGCGTTATCAATGTATGCTCGAAAACTCCTTACAGCTTTATTAGAATACATCGACTTTAATTAATTTAAATATAATCTATTCTATCTATACATACGATAAATATATCTATACACATAAAAATAAAGTGGTTGTAGGTAACATCAAAATGTTTTTGTTACTAATTGGGTATGAAAGTATACACGCTACTAATATCAATAATGCAATTTTTTTTTATAGTCCGGTGAAGCTGTTAAGCCCTTGCTAGGTCAACAGCGTAGTTGGTTCGAGAAAAAAAAGAAATTTTTAAAATTTCGTCGGTCTGTTTGTTCCGGGTAATCTCCGAAACGGCTAGACTGATTTTGAAGGGAGTTTTATTAGCAGATAGCTGAAATTACAGTGGGTTACTTAGGCTTAGGCTTAGGCTACTCTAAATAAGACTAGCCGTTAAATGCCGTTTCGTCTGTAATGCTATCTCCAAAACGTTTGGACCGATTTTCACGGGACTTCCACCGTTAGATAGTGGAATTTTAAAAATCTCTACATAAAACTCTCGCATCACGGTGTTTGTGTTCGAAGTCCCCCAAAGCGGCTTGACCGAATCTTATAAAATTTTGAATGTATATTTGGTAGGTATGAGAATAGGTCGTAAACTATATTTAATACATCTAAGTGATTAGGCTAGCCCTATCCAGATTTTTTTTCAATTACTTTAACTATTTTCTTCTTTTTTGTTTGGCATCAAAGAATATATATAGCTCCAAATTTTCACCTTCCTAAGAATAGCTTAGTTATTTTTGTATAAACATTATCTATATATTAATACGTGAAGCAAAAAAATTGTACCCCTTTTTAACCTATTTCCCGTCAACGGGTGAACTTGAAATTTGGCATAGTTGAAGTTTATATGGCGGAGAAGTGCAGAATGCTGTTTATTTTATATAAAATGCATTAAAAGTACATTAAATTAATTAAAATATGCATTACTCACACTACTACTCGAATTTTACACAACATATACACACATGTAAATAAAAAAGACACTTTGACAGCCGTCAATAATTACGAACTTCAAAAGAGGTTGTGAACTGTGAAGGAGGTTGCTATGCTCGACTGTATGTATTTTTTAACTCTTACGTTCCAATTATCATTTTTCATACTACATTCAACAATAATATTGTAATATATAGTTATTATTATAATGTTTATTATTTTTTATGGTAAACTCATTTCAAGATATGAATTAATAAAAAGATGAGCCAAATAATACATTGTATAATCAAAATATCATAAAAATAATCCATGACTTAGACCTCCGCGATTACAATGTTGCAATTCAACCTCATGTATCAACAAAAAATAATTTGATTTCAAAAGTTAATGGTAGTATTGAAAACGTCTTTGTCTTGGATTCACCTTTTGATTGTATTGTATTTTGGGGTGTAAGAGGTGTCGAGTAACATCTTAAAACTTGAGACACCCAAGCCAACCTCACCTGCACGTGGTGCACCCCAGCTGATCAACGAACGAGGCAATGGCGACAGCGGTGTGGTATGGTTTTACAGCCCGACTGGGTCGCAACCACCATGTACATGGGAAAAAGCCCGTCATAGTGACTCGCCTCTGCGCGTCGCGTTTCGGGATCAGCATGTGAATATCCAGTACCGGGTGACTTTCGTCATTATGGCCGGCATGACAACGGCGACCGGCGATGGATAATCTGTCTCTCGGTGGTCGCCACTGTTTTTGGATTGTAGTATGCTTACCATCAGGCATAGTGCAGCCACTTTGTCGTGCTCCAATAAAAAAAAAAATTGTGCATTCATTACTTTTCCAAACGTTGATACTGGGTATATTACTATTTCTCATAATGAACAGACTACATTTAATTAAATATCATCCAGAAAACACCCATCCATGGTGCGTGTAATATTAATTGAAAATTGTGTCATGGGTTGCAATAAGGCTTGACGATAAAACTGACGCTTAACTAAGTGCTTCCTTAGTAAGTATCCCTTAGCATGGTGAAAACGAAATAAGTTAGGTAGCTGATATAGGGGACACTTTAGCTTAAGGATCCCTTAGTTAGGGGTAAGTTAAGGGAGCATTGGTGAAAACGGGCATAAATTTACTAAAATATGCACTACTCACACTACTGCTTGAATTTTACATAACATATACACACATGTAAATAAAGACATTTTGATAGCCGTTTAGAATTACGAAGTTCAAAAGAGGTTGTGAAGGAGGTTGCTATGCTCTATTGTATGTATTTTTTAACTCTTACGTTCCAATTACCCTTTTTCATCCTACATTCAACAATAATATTATAAAATATAACAATTATTATTTTTTATGGTGAACTCACTTCAAATGATGATTTAATAAAAAAAATGAACCAAATGATACCTTGTATAATCAAAATTTTGTTCATAAAAGTAATCCATGACATAGACCTCCGCGGTTACAATGTTGCAATTCAACCTCATGTAGCAACAAAAAGAATTTATTTTCAAAAACTAATGGTAGTATTAAAAACATCTTTGTATTGGATTCACCATTTGATTGTATTTTGGATTCATTACTTTTCCAAACGATGATACTGGGCATATCACTATTTCTCATAATGAACAGACTACATTTAATTCAATATCACCCAGAAAGACCACCCACCCATGGTATCGTGTAAAGTTAATTGAAAATTGTGTCGTGGGTTGCGATAAATTTCTTTATTTTCGTAAAGTTATGTATGCTTAAAATTTTAGAGCTTTACCACGTGGTTTTTTTTAAATTAATTTCAATTTTTTTTTACACATACATTTTTTTAATATTTATATAATTAAAGATCATGGCAAATAACTGAGTAACCATGATGAAAACCTTTGATTATAGAAGTGTACCCTTTGACAAAAGAACTCTAATAAAGTTCAAACTTTGAAAAATCAAACGACTATTATGGTCGAATGTCGACCACTGGGCGCCCACTAGTTCAAATAATTCAACGTATTTAAATTTACTTTTTTTTTAACTTTTTTATTTAAATTTACGAACGACACGTAAAACTAAATTATTATGTTGCTGAATAATAGATGTCGCTACGTCCGCTACATAGATTTTTTTCTACACATGCGCAAATCATTTACTAATGCAACTAGATATATATTTGATTGAATCCCTGAATTGTTTGGTTTCACAATTGAAAACATTGGGAGTCGCTGTAATATTAGGTCGTCGCTGGTAGGTAACCGAATTCACGCAACGAAGTTGCGCGGGTCAGCTAGTGGGTACCTATAATACTTGACATATTACTAATAATAGATATGCCAAGATGCTGTTATACAATGTTTACAAGTTACATAATTTATATGTAACGCAGTAGTTTATTATTTATCACAATATAAAGGAATTGCATGAAAGCAATAAAACGGAACATTCAGTTGTTGTCACGCCCACGCGACAGACTACAGACGCCTCACGTAACTCGTTCTATATATACGTTTCATCTAGATAGCATTTATCTAGAACTCAAAGATATAAGTAAATTAAACTAACTACTTAGAAAACATTATATATTGTGATAACATCAGGTATTGTTTAATGTATATGTAAGTTACACTCGTTGGATGAAATTACTTTATTTTCGGGAATTTTGGAGTAACTCGAATAATTATTGTTTACGTTAATATTTCTTTGATGTCATTTTCTTAATCAAAATCAGTTTATTCAATTTCAACCCTAACAAGGTACTTACGAACGTCAAAACTACCACCGGGTTCGGAAAACAACTCAATCATCGAGAAGAACCGGTATGAAACTCGATCTGGTTTATCTTTTCAACAGATATATATATAATATTTAGAATATATTAGGTACATGTAACAAACGTTTTTAATGGATGCAGAGATGAGTCAATTCCAGACATCACTATCCTTCACATATTGACCCACTCTATAATAGCCTTTTGACACCAAAACCCGCTACATATGGCGCTTAAATTCACAATTTGTTAAATAAAAAATAATGTTATTTGTATAGTATAGTACATGTATAGTACTTTAATGCTATCTTCTCAAATGCATATTCTCAAAGGAATCGAATGACTGTATCATTTTTATATTTACTTAACACTCATTAATAGCAACAGACACAATAGACGGGCAAAACTGTTTTGACGACCTTGGTTTTTAAATGTATATAAATCTGTTATTGAATCCTAAATAGATATAGGCTACAGTAACCAATTAACATGAATGTACGTATAAATATTATTACTAGTCTAATAAAAAACAAATTACATTATATCTGATAAGAAAATACAATTCGTAGTTAATATAAAATGGTATATAATTATCTCATAACAATAATTATAGCAACTAATATTAGCAAACTTAACAGACCGTAATCAAGGAATTCAACGTTACCTTGCAAGTTGTAACACATGATACGCCGCATATCCGATTACCTAACAACGACATTTTTACGACATCCAACATTCTTTGTATTGCAATCTTCGAAAACCTTCGCCGTTGTCTAGATTTTCATTAAACTTTACTTAATTAAAAAAATTTTTTTTCTTATTACACTGGGATTACATAATTACTAATTAGTATTGTATACAAAAAAATCAATTAATTTTTATTACACACATTTTAAAGATAAATTTAAAATGTTGTAAGACAAAAGGAATTTTCTCTCAATGTATTCTTATCTTAACCGAAACGAATGTAAATTACGCCTTTCATTTCAGTAGTGCGCACCTCTAAAACTGGAAACAATAACGTTATTAGTTATACCTACTGCTGCTTGTGTGTTTATCTGGGGTGGAAAGTAGAGCGGCTAAACTTTCTCTTGCCAGAAAGCCGAGCTGCGCACAACCCGTGCAGATACATTCTATCAACAATTACATACTAACATATATATCTATCCGACTTAAATAATCTTCTCAAACAAACAAATTATATCAACCATTGGATTTATGAATTTCATTTCCAGGATAACAGTATATCAGAGTATTAGTATTTAAGTACTGATATATCAATACCCACATTTTTATTCCAGTTTATATTTCTACTTTTGATAGAATACCTATATTATAAACTAATATGAATACGATGTTAGTATGTTTCGAGGAAGACACTAACGATACACAAACAGTGAAAAAATGCTAGTGACATTATTATGTAGGTAAAAATGATTACGGAATAAATTTTTAAAGCGAACGTAATATTGAATTACGCATACAGAATCAACTTGACTATTTATTGAAATACTAGTTGTGCTCCTGGGTTTGTAGGTGTTTACCTCCATTTAACGAAGTAAATCGTTGACTTATAACAAAACTGATAGTTTATAAATATTGTCCATGTTCAAACATATATCAATATGCATGGTGATTGATTGTAAGGTATTGTGATGGAGAGATGCAGAGTAACCTAGTGTGACATACTCTGTTAACGAATGGTATAAATACCTTCTCCAAAATTTCACAGTAATCAATCTAACGGTATTTCACTTAATCAATCTCAGATATATCGACATAAATCCTGAATAATATTATAAATGTTTGTTTATTTGTTACGCTTTCACTTAAATATACAATCGATCGTCATATAATTTTGATATACGCCATCAGAGGCACATAATAGGACATACGCTACCTTTTTTCTCTAGAAGAAAGCACTGTTTCCGAAGCATAGGCCAAATCTATAGTAATGCGAGCAAAGTACCAATTTTCATGACTTTCGAATGAGTTGATAGGTATAAATTTAATGTGAAGCATCGCCACCTCGTGGCCAGTTATAGTAAAAACCTTCCCCATAAAATGGTCGGTCAAGTAGTGTTAGAGTGTGAGGATATACGTTAACATTATTTTTTATATATCTAGTGAAGATACATATAGGTATAGATGAGAATTTTGTTAACGTGATGCTTCAGGATAAACCGAAAAAATGCAAATTTTAGTAGAACGACGGCTATTGTGCTGGGAGTTCATTGACAGGCGATCAAAAGAAGTTTTACCCGACACGACAACACGGTATGAAATTGTTTACGTTAGTATGTGTAATAAATGTCATAATATAGTAGAAGTATATGCATAAATTACAAGTATTATTTATTTGGGTAATCTATTTCTACTTTTCATTTTTTTATATTGACCTCATCTAATTTTCATATAGCTAAAACTTATATGAGTCTACTATAGCAAGAAAAATTAAATTATTCTTATTTATAAGATAGCGGTACAGTGAATGCACTACGCTTATAATAGCGGCACGCTATGATGACTATTCTTCTTTCTATACTAATGTCCCCAATAGTTGATAATTTAGATAGTTCTTAATAGTTTGAACATATTACCAAGACATTAATTAATTTACTATAAACGTTATATGATTATGTAATTTAACACAAAAATAATCTATACATTGATTCCGGTCACCAGAAAACATTTGTAGATTTCCCCAGGTAATTTTAGGCTAATGTACGAAAAAAAACACAACATCACATTATGTGTTACATTATGTGTGTTAGTGCTTATAAAAATAAACGATTAATTATAGTGAATATGTTTCGAACGCATTTTGCTCTTCTTTTAGGACATAATCGTTACGTAGAACTTCTACTCTTTTACTTTAACATTTCCGCAAGGCATCTGTTAGCTGCAGTATAACACAGAAAATCAAACTAAAATGAATATTCTAACTTCCAAAGGTAAAAAAAATCAAGGTAAGCTAACACCAGGTAAAACATAAGTAGCAAATAAACTCGAAATCTAAACGGGGTGGATAACCGTAGCACCACCTGTCCGTTAGTCTTTCTTTTTTAAAATCAGTAAATTCTTTTTTAAAATGCAGGTGGCATTACTCTTAATAACAAGTTGGAATTTTATTTACCTACATAATAGCTAAAAATATTTTTCTTAAATACTAAGATAATATTCATTACGAGCTTTTGCCCGCAGCTTCGATCGCGCTTATATAGACATCGACGTATCTCTCGAGAACAGTACTTTTTTCTGAATGAAAATAACCATATGTTCTTATCCAACATGTATGCAAAACTTCATGATGAGATTAGTGAAGCAGGTTCGGTGTGAAAGTATAACAAACAAACTCACATTCATATTATAGACTAGGATAGTACATGAGTATCTATTTCCCTCCCACGGCAGCGGCTCCAGCCTAGGTTCGATCCCTCGGTAGGGAGCCCTTGAGTGCGTTGCTTGCGCGATACGTTGACACACAAATATACATCACCGCTACAACACTACACGATCACCCCAACACACGTGCACGCCCACACGCTTACACATGAAAGTGGAAGGGTTTACTTTTTTTTCCCTTATCGAACTGAAAAACTCTCAATTTTCCGATAATAAATATATGGAGAAGTTGTTGAGGCGTGTATGCTTGGTACACATATACGTTGCAACAACTCATATGGATAGTTAGCTAGGTTAGCTAAGATAGGTCGCGATTTTGCATGCAACAGGCAACAGCCAAGCCGAGGTGTGCCGTGCACTCTTGAGCTGGTTGCCAAAATAAAATCGACTGAATGCCTTAAGCGCCCGCCTTAGTAGTCCGGTGAAGCTATTAAGACCTTGCTGGGTCAATAGCGTAGTCATTTCGAAAAAAAAGTATCTATGTCTTATTGGTATGTAATTTAAAAGTAACTCCGGCCGTGTAGAATCCAATGTAAAAAAACAGTAACTAATAGAATAATCTGATAGTATTAAGTCCATTTACTTGTCAATTTCGTACTTAAGTCGCGTCGTCATTAAAATTACAATAACTTAAAGCAAACAGGTTATAACGAAACAAGGATTAAAAGTTACTCGAAGATATGCTTTATGGTTTTCTTCGAACTTTGTCATGAACGCGGTATTTTAGCAGTGATGCGTGGTCATAAAAAACAGACAGACAGACATTTCTAAAATTGAAATGTTTTTTATTACTTATTCCTAGGCGCCTACAACAATTTTTTTATTGCATGAGCTTATTATGAGCTAAATCAAATTTTAAGCGTTCATATAACATGTTCGATTTTTTTAAGTTTTCCAATTTTTATATACCGCGAACGCAGTTCAAATTTTGCCGTCAATGAGGTTTTTAGTTTTTTTTTTAATGATCATCATCAATATTGTATGTGTAAAATCTTGAAAAATAACGTAACGTATGCCGTACGGCTAAAATTAGATTTAGCGTATTTTAAAATGCAACGACTCAAATGTTAAATTAAAAACTGTAACAAATAATATAATAATTTGAAAGTGAGTCATGTCTGAGAATTAAGTAATATGGGTGAAAATTGCATATCTTTAGTATCGTACGTTAACACAATATTTATCATTATTCAACAAAAAAGGTTACAAAATGCTTACACAAATGGAATAAAATGAGTCAACAATAGGTATTAATTACTGGTATGTGGCATTATTTGCTAACTGTTGATACCTTATGTAAGAAATATAAAAAAATCAGTCAACTGTTTCTACAAAGAGGTAGAACTTTCGCTATTTAATCATTGAATAATATTAATTATAATTAGTTTTTATAAAATAATGAAATGAGTACACTTTTTATAACAAAAGGTTATTGAAATATATGATATTCTGGCATGTGGTGGCGCGCCAACGTATTTCAACTCTACCGCCAACGACTTCGGTCAGCTTTTTGATTTCATATGTTTAGTCTTTGTATATAAATTTATTCTGTACGTGTGTATGTTACTGAACTCCTAAACAGCTTGACCGATTTTCATGAAATTTTGTGTGCGTGTTCCAGTGAATCCGAGAATGGTTTAGATTCACAATTGGACCCGGTAGGTAGCGCTGCGGTCAGATACAGATAATAGGTTTTTTGTTACCAGGGTGGGTTAACGTCCGCCGGGGCCGGTAGTTTTATGTAATTTACAAACGTGCCAACGTAGAAGAAACGTCTTAGGTTTGTAATCTGTAATTATGGTTGTTAATACCTATATTGACAATACATTTTTATTGGTATAGTCATACACGATCGTCCCTTCCTACTACAGTTTCCAACCATCGATACTAATATTATAAAGAGGTAAAGTTTGTGAGTTTGTGACGTTGTAACGTTGTAGGGGGTAATCTTAAGGACTACTGGCCCGATTTGAAAAATTATTTCACTGTTATATAGCTCATCTATCGAGGATGGTTATGGGCTATATATCATCACGCCAAGACCAATAGGAGCGAAGTTTGGAGAATGTTTCAAAATCGTTTTTTTTTTCCTCTTAAGAGCTTCCGCTGCGTGTTAGCGTTAGCTCAAAGTAAATATTTCACGCGAATGAAGTCGCGGGCACAGACTAGTACTTTATATAACGTAGCCTACTTTATTTTTGATAAACATATTTTATGCTTTTGCAAAAAGGTTGAGAAAATATTTTATTTCCAATCTATATTGTGATACGTAAAATAGCATTTTACATTTTAAATAAATTTTAGAATAAATTTAAAAACTAAATAAGCTCGTCCAGGTTATGAGTAGAAAGAAAAGTTTTTTTTTTATTTTGTTTGACTAAAGAATATATTTTAAAGAATCATATAATCAGCAACTGCTCGCGGCTTCACACGCGTTTTTTATTTCCGAATCACATTGTTTTATGTATTTAAAATAAAATATTTATGTCATTATATTTCAAAATGAGTTATATCCAATTTTAGCCGTTTATACAATTTAAGTATTTCTATTCATTTTCAGATTTTATGTATGTAAATTGATTAATAAAAATTGAGGTATTTACAATTATCAGTAAATCCGTTTTTGAGTTAAATTCGTACATGCAAACCGACAAAATATCATATATGTGATCAATGTCCACTCAAATAACAGACAATCGCCAGAATATAAAAAAAGTAGTTGTACAGACAGAGCTCTATATATTTATTGAATAAAAAGATATAATATAACATAACATAATATATACCCGTACGCAACTCTTTAGGATAAAGAGTTCTGTAAGTACATACCCAGACTTTTTAAAGGAAAAACACCAAGTTTAAGTTAGGTGTATAGATATAAGGATATAATGTCGAAAATCACTCACATTAACAATGTAGTTAGATATAGCTTCACGAAGAAAATATGGTTATATAAAATACTACTAGTGGATTATCTCCTTTTCTCGAATACGGAAATTATATTCCGGCTTTAAGTGTACTGAAGTGTTATGAATGTGAGAATTTCATATACCCGTTTGCAAAAGATTCCCCTTTGTAATAGCCGCTCGTCAAGCATCCGTCGAAAGGTCCGTGCATTAGCCGGATCATCTGCTTATGCCCCTATTAAAGGCATTGAGTCATAAACCTACAGTTCAACGTATAAAAATATAAGCTAAGAAGACCATAGAATTGTATTAAGCTAGCCAGTTTGATCTTTATACAATGTATGAAAGAATTATGATCTTCCTTTTATGTTTCACTTTGTAAGAATCGAAGAAATGATGTTCTGATTATAAATTTTTAGGAGTTATTGAAATCGGAAGCAAATATTTATGTATACAAGAAAAGTGAAAAATAGTTATTATGGACTAGCTGATTACCACGACTTCGTATGTTTTATATATTATCTTAACAAAATATTGTAAGTAGATGCAGACGAAACAAAATGAAAAAACAAATTGAAAGTTAAAAAATATACTTTGCTTACAATATTTCTTTGTAATCATTGTTCTCCGTGTATTTCCTCTGCCCCGCGAATGTGCACCACACTGCTTGCCTCATTACACACAACTAAACGCGTGTTGCTCATAAAAATCATAGGTTCTTAAAGTTTTGTTTATCAGATTAATATATCGTGATATTTTTTTATAAGGGCAAAGTGTCTAAGAAGTAAAGCTAAAAAAAATATTGAAATCTATACAGTACTTTTTAAGTGAAGCACGAACAACAGTAGAGCACTAGAATTTAATTTATATAGATATATGAAATAATATATGTGCTTTAAAATATATTCTTGTATCTAAATATCACTCTACCAAAGTATTTTAAATAAATAGAGCGAAACAAAGCTCGTGGTAAAAGATACGAGATCGAAAGACAATGTCCATCAACTACCATTTTCGAGGCATCCTCGTTCATTGCTGTTTATAATTATATTTTGTTGGATCACTAATACATTTTATAGAACTTAAGAATAAATATTACCATTTAATATTAGAATTATAGTTACAGTATTTATAGGATTCGTTCAGTGAATGTATTATAATTGACACTATCTAACTAAGGACACACTATCTAAGGACGTCTTCTAAAAACGAACACCTGATAACAGATAAACATCCATCTTTGGGTTTTAAGATCCCACGGCAAAATAAATTAAATGAGGTGTTTATCATCGACTAACTGACCCATGCCCCACTTCTTTAGGCGGTAAACATTTATTAAACTACTTTTTGTGACTTAAATATAAAAGCTGGACATATGCTGTCGCTGACTTTTTTGTTTTCTTTTTTTTTTATTATAGCAAAGGAGGCAAACGAACTGGTGGGTCACGTGATGTTAAGTGATGACCACCGTCCATAGACACTAGCGACATCAGGGACGTCGCAAGTGCGTTGCCAGCCTGAATATGGGAGAAGGGGGAGGGGAAGGAAAGGGAAAGACGGAAAGAGGAAGGGACGTGGGCCTCCGGCTCTCTCACTGACCGAACGAAACACAACAATGCAAGCACTGTTATTTCATGTCGGTTATCTGTGAGAGGGGTGGTACTACCCCGGAGGAGCCGACCCATTCATGCTGAAACCAAAAATAGCTTCAGTGGGGCTCTACCACCTACCAGCATTGTGTAGGTATTATCAAGATCTACAACTTTTCTCGAGAACTCAATCATATATCTCTCATCGTTAAGGCAGCGTTCGTAAGAAACGTTATCTTTCGATTGTTTTTTCTTGCAAATCTGACTACCACAAAAAAGTCTTTTAATGTTTCGGTTTAATATATAGCCTATGAAACACACGAATAACGTGGCTTTCCATTGGTGATAGTATTTAAAAATCGGCTAAGTATTTCCTAAGATTACCCCCTACAATGTCATAAACTTTACTTCTTTATAATATTAAGTAGAGATTACAGAAAAGACATGAAAATGTTTAATAAGTTCTCTGAAACATTCGCGCATGTTACTTTTTTATAGCGGTCGTGTAAAAATTAAAACATTATATTTGGATTATCAACCTACTAGAAGTGACTCTTATAACAGTTTTTGAAGCAGTTATATTATTTATTGTATTCGTGAATGAGTTTGTTTTGTGTAGTGAACGGGCTACAAAGATAGGTACATGGCATTGTTTCACAGCGGAACCAGTTTTCTGCTTGCGATGTGGCGCAGAGTCTTATTGCACTATTTGTTATTATACCGGTGTTTTATGTTACAGGAAATGAGTTCATACTGTCGGCGGGATGGTTTTCCACTTTAATCTTGTACAATAGACAAAAAAATATATATTTCATTATTCATTCCAATAAAATGGCTCGTCCTTTGAAATGAAAATTACATTTAAGTATTCACAAAAACTCACGAAAGCCCTCCATTAACTTTGTTCTATAATGAAGAGGTCTTTTAAAAATAGGACAAAATTGATTATTATTGCAATAATTTCTCAGTTAAAACAATGGTAAACAAATATCGTAATTTATACATGACGGCATTTTTAATAAACTAGTGGGCGCCCAGTGGTCGAAATTCGACCACAGTAATTTGATTTTTTAGTTTGAACTTTATTAGGTTTCTTTTGTCAAAGGGTATATATACTTCTTTTCATCGTGGCAACTCAGTTATTTGCCATGATCTTTAATTATATAAACATAAAAAAAATCTATGTGTAAATGATAATTGAAATTAATTATAAATTTGAAACAAAAACCGTGGTAAAGCTCTCAGATTTAAAAATACATAACTTACGAAAATAAAGAAATTTATCGCAACCCATGACACAATTTTCAATTAATTTTACACGACACCGTGGGTGGGTGGTATTTCTAGGTGATATTGAATTAAATCTAGTCTGTTCATTATGAGAAATAGTGATATGCCCAGTATCGTCGTTTGGAAAAGTAATGGATGCACAATACAATCAAATGGTGAATCCAAGACAAAGATGTTTTTAATAGTACCATTAACTTTTGAAAATAAATTCTTTTAAGTTGCTACATGAGGTTGAATTGCAACGTTGTAACCGCGGAGGTCTAAATCATGGATTACTTTTATGAACAAAATTCTCATTTTGATTATACAAATTATTATTTGGTTCATTTTTCTATTAAATCATCATTTGAAATGAGTTCACCATAAAAAATAATAAACATTACAATAATAGTTATATTTTATAATATCATTGTTGAATGTAGGATGAAAAATGGTAATTTGAACGTAAGAGTTAAAAAATACATACAGTCGAGCATAGCAACCTCCTTCACAGCCTCTTTTGAACTTCGTAATTATTGACGGCTGTCAAAATGTCTTTTTTATTTACATGTTTGTATATGTTGTGTAAAATTCAAGAAGTAGTGTGAGTAGTGCATATTTTAATAAATTTAATGTACTTCTAATGAATTTTATATAAAATAAACAGCTTTCTGCACTTCTCCGCCATATAAACTTTAACTATGCCAAATTTCAAGTTCACCCGTTGACGGCATATATATTAAAAAGGGGTACAATTTTTTTGCTTCACGTATTAATATATAGATAATAAATAATCTATGCAAACATCCATAAAAACTTAAGATAGTGTGTTACTGTATCGCGCAAACCTGAATAGCTAGATACTTTCTACGTAGTCATTGGCGGGTCGTTCGGCTTCGTTATAATATCACTGAATCACCTTGCATGAACCAAGGTGGCTGGTGAAGTGATTGTAAAATGGCAGTCGTTTTATAGCTTTATTGAATATATTGTCACTACGAGAAGAGCGAAATCGTAATTTTTAAATATAAACCATGAGACGTACCTACAAGAATATAATTCTTTGGTGCATTCAATTTCTTGAGCAATAGTTTTAAAAATAATGCAGAATACTACTGAAAATTATATACACATACATTGACATGAACATTAAAACACATTACTATTATTATAATGGACTGGCAATTAACGGGATGGTAAAAGAATCATAGAACGGTAACCAATAAAATGGAAACCAACGATAGGTTGCTACCCCTGAAGACTGAACTGGAAGCTTGAAAAACATTAGGAATCAAAGCTTTCTACTAACCACAATTTTCGGACTAGAACACAGCAGCACAAACACTACTGGTTACAGCAGAAATTGATTTGGCGGTAGTGCTTCTGTAGTCGACCTTTGTACAGATTCAATAACTTACATCAGCGTTATCATTCAAATCAGTGTTACACCATGTCCGTTAGAAGTTGTAAAAGTAGTCCCATTTATAATTATGGCCTTTTTTAAATATACTTTTTTTATATCATATAGGAGGCAAACGAACGGGCGGGTCACCTGATGTTAAGTGATCACCGCCATCCATAGATACAAGCAACACCAGGGGAGTCGCTAGTGCGTTGCCAGCCTTCGTTTTGGGAGAATGGAGGAAAGGGGATGCGGAGAGAGAAGAGGGGAGGGGAAAGGAGGGGATATAGGCCTTCGGCACTCTCACTGACCGAACGAAACGCAACAATACAAGCATTGTTACTTCATGTCGGTTTATTGTGAGAGGGTGGTACTACCCCGAGCGAACTGACCCATTCGTGCTGAATCAATAAGTTTCAGCGATATGGTTGTAACTAATTTCAAACAATACGTATCGGAGATAATGATAAAACATTTTTTAAGTATGCGTTATTTATAAACATAGAAAATTGCTATTATAGAACTTATGCATATTAAAATGTTACCAGTTCTAAATGTAGATAGATCATGTTTTAACAAACAAACATGGTATAAGTGCTTGGATAAAGAGATGTACCGACGAGCACTACAGAACTTAAGCTCAAACGCCCTGCAATTAGCACTGCTGGAATAAGATAAACGAAGCAAATAAAGCACCGCCGTTCAAAGTTCATCTGAAAGGGTAAAATGTGTCATGTAAATATTAACTTAAACTGGTAATGGTGCTGCTAGTCAACGATAGAAATGGAACGAAATGATAAATATCACATTTTCGACATCGAGGACTTGTAGAAATTACAGAGACTACATTGATTCTATAAAGGTGGTGGTCCTGAAATCGATGAACTCACAACAAGGTTGGCATACTTCAGCGTATTTTATTCACGGATGTTGGTATGATATCCATATGACTTCATCTCGCCACCAGGTGGCGTTATAACAGGTTAATTCTTTAGCCGTTTAACTGATCCTCACGCAAATTGATATATGAAGAATATTTATTAGAAATAATAACATTTAAAAAAATTGTAGGGAGCTATAAGTAAAGCTTATATTAAACATAGAATAGTAACATTTTATAACAAAATATATACATACATATATTAAATCTCAAATTTCCAGTTAAATAGAAATACACATAACGTACGACATCTAAATAAAACGGTGACCATAAAATGTTTACTCGTATGCCGAATAACGATGCATAATTTAAATGTGTTTTTAGTATTCTATAAAATATTCATTTCTGTGTTATATCAATTGGCCACACAAGTCTTTCACCGATGCTTATTTCTACACATACAATGTAACAGGGAACACACTACATTCATAACCCTCTAACGAGTTATGGGCAAAATGATAAGTTTACTTTGCAATATAGCGTTAAAATCAACCCTTCGACGGATATGAATCATTACGCAGTTACCAGGAAATGTCATTAAATTTTCACGATGGCGGTTCATGTTACTCACGGCAATGGTTTTGCCACTTCATGCATATTTATCAAAATAACGCTGCCGATTGAAAAGCTGCGCATAAACACGCATCGAATTGCAGGACGGAGGTGGACAGTCAACTGAATTCGAGTTTACCGTTGTGGTATAGAGTGTAGTTTCGCTTGTCGATACGATTGCATTTCGGAGGATAGTTGTCCGGTGGTTATTAGTGAAAGCAACCCCTTGTGGAGGGTGGATCGAGTTCCGCGAATAGCACTTCGGTGACTCAGGTCCATGTGGACGGGAAAAATATAGATTGCGCAGTCGATTACCGCTTTTACGATGTAGAATAATTGCACTAATGCCGTATCGATCCGACCAACCTCAGGAAAAACTTACAGCGATTAGATAGGTAGTCAGTATTCAGAAACAGGATTCTATATTGCCTTGTTTGTACCAAGTTTTTTTTTTACTATTTATTGATATATTATTTTTGTAACAATTATAAGGCGATTCGTAAAAATATGAAGATCGGTTTGAGCAATATTTTATGCTAGTTCATTAGATTGTAAACAGGTGACTATTTTTACGGATAACGAAAGTGGTTACAGCATTTAGCTCGGTGCGTCTCTGGAAACTGAAGTGTATCGACAGCTACTATATAACGTGAATTCCTCAACTTAGCAGAAAAAGGAATAGTTCTGGAACTGCAATGGATTCCAGCATATACAGTAGTGAAAGGTAATGGAAAGGCAGACCATTTTGCAAGAGAATAAATTTTAAAAGGTTCAAATGTTAAAATTAAACCAGATTACACAGAACTGTTTAGCAAACTCGAATGTACGTGTTTTTTAAAGTAGAAAGAATATTTTGACGAACGTTCAAAGATAAAGGCATGTGGTATAAAACCCTACAAAGTGAGCCGCCTCATATATCATGATTTGATAACATTAGATTAAATCGATCTCTTATTGTTATTGCTAACAGAGTATGTTCCGAACATATGACTCTCAGTAAGTTTGCGTTTTGTATGAGAAAAACTATACCGCCCAATTCTGTAACGTGTGGATCGGTCGAAGACTTGCAACACCTGTTGATAGAATGTGAACGCAATAGAGCACAACAAAAAGCTGTCATCGACCATTTAAAACTTTAATACATTGGATTGGAGTATCTTCCATAGAATCTTGTCTGGACCTGCAAGTCAGGATTCCAAGATTTTAATGAAGTTTGTATTTAATTCTGTTTTGTGAATATGCTATTAGGGTATGATCGGACTGATATGTTTTTTGTTAAATCCCTAAATTTAATAAAGATTTTAAAAAATGAAGACCGTGTTAGTTGTTTATAACGATGCCTGCCAGACGACTGTCAATTGTCGAATACTTAAAATTAGCTGAATATCGATTTGATATTTTCGGAATCGAGCCTCGCTATATACAAACGCAATTATCGGTATTCGTATAAATTTACTTATTACAGTTTGAACTTTGAAGCACTTTATATTGTCGATGAGCAAAAAGAAGACAAGGAAATATCTGCGAAATGAACATATATGAGGCAAACAGGGAGAGAGATCTACAGATTTCTCAGTATTTAAGTTGTCCATCAATGCATTTCGGGACAGCGTGATAACTAAGCCCGTGTCTTCCTGCAAGGAAGTATCTTTGACCAACAGTAGAACACTTGAAGGTTAATATTATATAAATTTACAATGTTCAACGACCAGCAACCCAGCAACATACACTAACTTTTTTTATATTGTCTCCACAAAATTATTACACCGCGTATCAGCGCACCGTTTTTTTATGTTATACATAGTCACACAGGCAAAATTCAACTGATTCTAAACCACCCTAGCGGATAATCTACACCCGGAAAACTCAATCAGTACGGAAAATAGATTAACTGTTACTGAAATCTCGCTCCCCAATTAAGAATTAACTTACATACGTTATGTATAGATAAAATTAGTTTTGTACGTACCTACATTAAATAGCAGTAGCATACTTAATATACAGGGAGAGAAAGTGATACAAAATACAGATAATGAAAAATAATACTTATATAAATAAGTACACTGGTTAACATGTACCAAACCTTCATTTCAAAATATTGTATGGAAAATATATACGAGTGGTTAAATGATGATTTCCGTTGTTTGCCCGTCGAAATATATTGGCCTACTCGTCTCAATGACGTCGCAAACCTATAAGCACAGGTTATGGTTTATTGTAAAAGTGAAATAGAACTTTCGCCGGTGCGAAAAGCAGCGAAATAGTATGGCCTCGGGATAATGTCCAGTAGGGCAGGGCCACGCCAGCTGGACGATGGCCGCGAATTTTGTTGACCAGGGAAAACAAAACGCCAGAGCACCATTGCATAACAATTTTTATTCATTGTACGAGTTCCCGGGGATCTGAATAAAACAGTGGCTCCGACCGAGACAAGTTGATGTTAATGCTCGATGAGAACGTAAAGTTTTGCGGGCAATGACAAAAAGGCTAAATTATAAATATATATCTATTCATGAATTAGTAATTCTTATCCGGTATTAAAAATATAATAAACCTAAACTAAATCTGTAACAAAGGTAACTATTTAACCGTTGCTATGGAAAACATTTCAGACATCGGGAAAAGTCGGTAAATAAGTCTTACTGGTTTATCGTTCTATTTTTTTACTGCAGCGCTGTTCACGGTCGTAAATTATATTTTTAGTGGATGCACAAAGAGCGGATTAATTTCAAGACATCACGATCATTACCATAATGATCCATCCCGTAATAACCTTGTGACATTAAAACTTGCTTTAAAGATAAGAATCCAAATGTACAGTAAAATCAGTGATCGGCTTACGCCAGGTCGACACGAATAGACAGACAGTTAGATAAAGCGTGTATGTACCAGACAGATACCGACCTAACGACAACTAGGAAAACATTGAAGACATTCGACTGTAATTGATAACACAATCATACACAAAATATTTTTGAAACTGGCGACTAACATTCAGTTTATTTTATAGGATTGATTGAAAATACTGAATTAAAGCATACTCTTTTACCAATTGTACTCTTTTTAAACAGCATAATTTTTAATCGCGGAACATTGAAATAATTTTATTTATATAAAGTATTATTAAATAACAAACTGCATTCCTGGAAATTTAATTCTTATATAGAAGTATTAAAAGAATTTATGTATATATACTTACTATTATTTTGATTATCTCCAGTCAATTATTCAATATAGGTACTCTATTTAAGCAGAAATCATTTTTAAAATAGGTTTCATTTTCTTGTACGGGTATTTTTCTAGATAGCTTATTGTGTATGAATTATTGTGTATCTTAGAAAACAATCATCATCGACCCATAGTGCCTAATTGCTGATGATAACTATTCCCATAATCCAAATCGTGATATTTAGAAACAGTTTACTTGTCATACACGTAGGCCACTTTAACATGACGATACATGTTGCATTGAGGCGTCTAATATTATATCACTTAAAATGCGTCTCCACTTAAGAAGTTGTCAATTACATAGTTAACAATCCTTATATATATGTAATTATTCTTATATAACCTTATATATATATGCGACATATGCAATTAGCGTCTTTTTACTTCAACAAACTTAATATAATGAGAAATAAGTAAATTACTACTTACTAATTAATCTCTATAAGTTTCTCGGTCCTTAACAAAATGAAAAGAAACTTTCATTGGTTTCATTTATTAGCTATTAATTACTACCAAAATCATATTACATTGTACGTCATTTAAGTGTAAATAATTTAATTTGATGATGAGATTTGCTTTGATTTCTTTGCATCGGTACAGATTAACATTTTATTTCTTATTTTATGACTAGCCTCTGCCCGCGACTTCGTTCGCGTGGAATAGTGACTTTGGGCTTACTCGCAGTGGAAGTTCACAAGAGGAAAAATGCCCCGATTTTGGAATATTCTTCATGGATGCTAAGCTTCTATTGGTCTTAGCGTGATGATAGCCTATAACCTTCCTCGATAAATGAATCATATAAAACTGAAAGAATTGTTCAAATCGGATCAGTAGTTCCTGAGATTACCCCCTACAACGTCACAAACTCACAAAATGTACCTCTCTATAATATTAGTATTAATAGTATTCATTATTAGTATACATAAAGGTATTTGAGAATTAATTACAAATACTATTTTCATAATCATAAACCAATTAATATATCTATTCCTTTTAATATTCAACTTAAGCTTATTACTCTGCTTATACCGAATGTAAGAAAATTGCTTGATCCATAGAATTGTAAAAGTCCCCTCATATCATAAAACTCCCACATATTTCATGACAAATAAACTTCGCATCGAATGAAATTTTTTTCTTGGGAAGCAGCAGTTCACTGCAGGTAATATTTCAAAACATGTGTCATTCATAACTTTCGCCTCAGCAATGTCTGTCGATGGAGCCCGGGCGAAAAGGTCTCAATAATAAATTTTTCGTGAGCCCGTTCTGCTATTCCCGCGAGCGAGCCCAGGTATACGTTTTACGACCGCGCAAGGGAAAATAAACGAAAAATAAAATAAAAGTCAAAATGGTCTACATAAAACTATTTGCCCGAACAGAATAAAACAAACTTTTCAAAACATATACAGTGTGATATCGTTCGTGTTGCGAAAAATGAGTTTATTACAGCGACGTTTTACTACTACTGGTTTTTATATTACTTAATATAAAAGTTTATCAGGAAGAGATAAAATAACATTGGCCAATACCTAATTGAACAACAAAAGACTACCAACTGTAAATTTTTCTTAAAAGAATTTCTCCTTACATTACGCATAACAATGTTGTTAAAGATTTTTTTACTTTATTTTTGGCAATCAATCTTTCAGATTATTACTGCCATTGTCACGTAGCCAATAATATTACAAGCATCGTACGATCATTTCAATATCAAGCGTCGTGTGAATTAATATTCTAACAAGATGGTGGATCCCTTGCTAGAACCTTCCAGGGAGTTTTTGTGGCATCTCAGAATTTCATGCTCCGTGGTATTATTTTCCATTCACTTCACTTATTCACAATAAACTAACCATATTACATAAGACACCACCAACTTTAAGCAATATAGAGTCAAGTAACACAAGATTAGGAATAAAATATAAAATCCACTACATGACAGACTAAGATCCCGCCAAAAACTCTCGTTGTTGAAGTTGAATTCACTTAAATTACTACAGAAGGATGTATTTTACGATTTACTGTGTAGTTAAAAGCCAAAGAGATTTTTATAGTACATACGGATGTTGTGACGACAACAATGAGGACTGCTAGCTCATAAAATACTAAACAACTTTTGTAACTACCCCGTTGGTGGTCGTATGAGATTTCAATCATGTCACAATAAAAGGTATATTATTACATGTTTCGCGTGTGATATAGTTACACATAATTATTACTATTGTGAAGTTGGTGATAATTTAGTAAGTTACTATTCAATAAAAAAAAGTGTGTGTACTTATTTATGTACACACAAGCGTTAGAAGTTATACTTCTTTGGCGTAACAAGATAATAATTTTTAAAAATATATTATCTTTCGCCTTATTTTACGTTTGTAGAAAAAACGACACTAACAATAGTAAAAAGGTATTTAATATATTGAAAGTTTTAATATAAAGAAATACAAACAACTTACACAAAGAAACAAATTGTTGATTATAGGAGTCGGTTTTTCGTGACGGTGTGCGCACGCATCGTAATAACTTCAGGGTGTCGGTTTTAGGTGAAGGTGTGCGCGCGCATCGTAAAAAATTACTCTCATCATTTTTTCCTAACGTGCCGAAAGAAGTATAACTTCAAAAACATACATTATGTCGAATAATAGGAAGATCACATTTCTACAGCTTATTTTTTGGTAAAAAGATATACTTTCCTCCAACAAAAACCGATTTTTTTATGTACATGAGTCCATGTAAAAATTGGTAAAAAAAATGATTTTAAAGACATCTGTACTCATCAATTATATTTATTAATTATCGTTAGAAATCAACAAAAATTATAAAACTAATTGATTTTCACGTCTCTGTGAGCGTTTCTATAGTCCTTAAAAAGTGAATATCTTCCAGAAGGCTTATATGCATAATAGATGCATATTATTTTTATACAAAATGGAGAAAATTCACTCCGGCGCTCTTACTGACTGAACGAAACGCAACGATGCAAGCATAGTTACTTCACGTCGGTTTTCGGTTAGAGGGTTTTAGTATCCGAGCCATCACATTCGAACTGAAACCAGTTATAGCTTCAGCGTGTTTCTACCTCCTAGAAACATATGAGATACAGCGAAATAATGTACTGGGGAACTGTATATTTTAAAAATTCATACAGAAAAGTCCCTATGATTCAATATCTATCTATTAACAGATAATCCAGTGTAATCATTTATATCTTTTACACGTTATTATAAAATAGTGGATTATCTGCTAATTCGTTCTTTGGTGTTAATCCATATCAAATGACGTAAATTACATTGGCGATTTATTGTACATCAAATTCGCCCCATACAGAATGTCATTTTAATGATTATCTTAAAGTGATATGTATCATTTATGTTTTCAAATTACTCGCAACAAAAGAATATCTATCTGTTCGAGTTACGAAACAAGATTTTTTGACTTTGATGTAGAGTGCACGTCAAAGTGACAAATCGCTTGAATACTTACGATATTACATTGATAAGTGCATTAAACCTATGTGAAACTAAGACATCCGACTTACTGGATAATAAATATGGGATTATAATAATCATAAATGTATAAAAAAATGATGAGTTCGAAATATAAATAGTAGGTACCTATTATCAATAAAATCTTCTTTGGGAATATACGCCCAGCGTACTTTAAAATATTACCAAATAAATTACAATGAAATACAATATTATTTAATTATATTTAAATGCAAGTACTTTAACAACGCAGTAACTATTCCCAATTTTGAATATTTCAATTAAATACCTTTCCACAATTAGGCACAAGTTTATATATTTCAAAAGGTTTGAAGAGTTTAGTTTTTTAACGAGGCACAAAGAAGTGTGTTACATTATGTAAATTGGACTATAAGATAGTATATGATTCTACACGAAAAAATTTAAAAAAGAGTAGGCAAGTTTTTTATCGTTACGGTCTGCAAAGCAGTTAAGTCGCGCCAGTGCATCAGCACGATTAGTTTTATAAAATTCTTATACTGTTAGAACAGTATATTCGACCTCGGATGTTTTTACACCACTTTTTAGTTATGTGCAATGCTCTGCAGTGTATACAAATTTTAAAATTGTATGAGTAAAAAGTATCATTGTCCGGACGATTCGATCACAGAGAGCTGTTTTGAAAAGTTTGCGGTTAATAAAGAATTTCATTATTCGCCTCGTGACTACTCATGAGAAGAATAAAACTAGTCTTCTCTTTATATTACGACTACGTAATAAAATAAAATGGCAACTGAATAATTAAATTGTGTTAATTCTGTCAATATTTTTGAAGATCCTACTGTATAGATCTCACTCACACACATTTTTATATGGACATTTATATGCCAAATTATTCGTTTTTCCGTAATACTTGTAAAATATTTTCGTTCGTACAATCTGCCAGTACAAGGCAATCAAAAAAATCATCAACATCAAATATAAAAAATAATAATTAGACAAATAAATGCAATCGTTCTGAAATGATTTGCTTACATACATTCGGCAATTGATTTTTATTTATATAGATTCATGTTTGTTAGTGCTGGGATCGAATAATACATTTTAGTAGGTTTTTTTTTTATCTGACTCCGCTATTGACCCAGCAGACCCAGCAAGGTCTTAACAGCATCACCGGACTACGATTAGTAGGTAATTAAAAACAAAGTCATTAAGAAAAGTTTAATTGTATAACGCAATAATCTTTGCGCATTACTAAACTAAACTTTTCACTGCCGAAATTATACGCAAGGTTTTACTATCCGATAACAAACGACGAATTCATGATTTATCAATTATCGTAGTAATATGATAATTTTATGGAACTTAGTACCGTCAGAATGAATGTCCTCATATGTAGAGGTAGGTATGCCAAGATGTAATAAAGAAAACTTTCCATGCTACTAATAAGTGTAAAATATTGTATAGTAGAAGGAATAAATAAATAATAAGGCCTAATACGCACAGGTGATTTTCATCGTTATTTATTTCTGTATGAGTTATTTTGCGCATGTTAACAATGCGAACAAAATCTTGAGAGTATATTAACGTTGTTAAACTATATTCATAAACAATTAAACATACCCTAAACCTAGCTTATTTTTAGAAAACTGGTTATTTTTATCTACTTCAATCTTATCGCGATTTGTAAGCAAATTTAATACGTCAATATATTTTTTTTTTATTGAAGCACGACAAATTGACTGCACTATGCCTGATGGTAAGCATAGTACAATCCAAAAACAGTGGCGACCACGAGAGACAGATCATCCATCGTCGGCCGCCGCTGTCATGCCGGCCATAATGACGAAAGTCACCCAGTACTGGATATGCACAGGCTGATCCCGGAACGCGACGCGCAAAAGCGAGTCACTATGACGGGCTTTTTCGCCATGTACATGGTGGTTGCGACCCAGTCGGGCTGTAAAACCCTACCACCCCGCTATCGCCATTGCCTCGTTCGTTGATCAGCAGGGTGCACAACGTGCAGGTGAGGTTGACTTGGGTGTCTCAATTCTTAAGATGTTACTCGACACCCTTTACACCCCAATTTAAAAAAAAATAATATACTTTGGAATGCATACAATAATAACTCTAAACGTTTTGCCCAAATACTTTTTTTGCGACCAACAATTAATTTGGAACAAATATGCTACGTAGGAACTTATATGGCAATTCGTGCTGAGAAATATTATTTTTTTTAACTACATACATAATATCTTCTAACCGCGGTGTCGAGAATGAATGGGTAAGAATTGAAAAATTCGAATCGGGGTATAAAATATTATACGTATACCAAAATGTTATTACTGGGTCGAAAAAGCTTATCATAAAAAACAATACCGTAAAACGACACGTCTTCTCACTAACAGAAGTCTGTAATACTTGGAAAATATAAATGAACTAAGTAGTCCGGTGAAGCTGTTAAGACATTGCTAGGTCAATAACGTAGTCAGTTCGAGAAAAAAAAATGAAGTCATTAGTTACTACAATAATAAACTTGTACAATGTAACAAATGCATGAACTTAAAATAATAAACATTAAACATAAAGCATTTTCTGTTTGTATTTTAACCTTTACAGAAGTTAAAAATAATAATAAATCAATAAAATCATGTAAGAAACAATAAAGTGATAAAGAATCCCTATATATTAATTAAGCATAGCCTACAGTTACAGTTATCCGTCTTTAAGGTCGATAACGAAAAAAAGGTGTAAGCGCCAGAGCGAACGGGAGTAGCCAGACTTTTCATTAAATAACTTTAAGGAAACAAGTCACATGAGTAAATGATGGTAAGTTTATATATATATATATAAATAAAATTCAATTTTATGTAGTCTTCAATATTAGCCTAATTGACTTTTTAAAAAAATATCTTCTTATATTTATTCATGGCAACCATTCTTCTAGTAGACTATTACTGCTATTGTCAAGTGAATAACGATATTACATGTTTCTGGATATAATTTCAATGAACTAACAAGATGGTGGCCGTCTTGTTAGTACTATACATGGAGTTTTTGTGGCAAGTAAGAATCCATGCTCCGGGGTATTATTTCCGACCCACTTGTGCATTAACCAAATTATATCAACCAAATCACCACCAACATTACAAAATATATAACCAAATATCTCACCAAATAACACAAGATTATGGATAAAATATAAAGACCATAAGGTGTTCCAAGATCCCGCCAAAAACTCCGAAATGACTATCGTTTGAGTAATAATATCAAGGATTATCGGTCTCCGTAAAGGTATTTATATATTATCGAATCCTGTCAAACGTTATCCCAAAATAAATTTTGTAAAATTAGAACGGATTTCTTTCAAATAAGTATCACTTAAAAGATAAGCACATAAAACGCTTTACAGCTCTTTTTCGGGTATAATTTCCATACAATTAACATAATTATGAACTCATCAGAAATGGAACGCTTCGTCTTTATGACATGAAAATTAATTAATTCCTCCCAAGACACTTTAGTTCTGGATAAGAACGAGCTCTTACATTTGTTATATCATTACAATGTACTATTTAGTGACTATGTGACGTCAAATAGTGGCGGTGTCAAAGAGCAGGTCGGAAGCCAGCCTGGTGCTTTAGTGAAAGCAGACAGGCGTTCACGGAACGTGAATGACACGTCCTTCCGCGTAGAGTATTCTCTATTTAGTTTTTACAATATACTTATAGGAGCACCTGTAAATAAGTACTTTAAATCAAACGTATCCAGTGTATCATCATGTAACCATTAATCCTTGGAAAGGGAAAGCAAACTGACTTCATATATTTTGTAAAGCGTGCCTTGTATTCATATAAAATGAAAGTCGTGTCGCGAGTCCTACGCTCTAATAAATATGGAGCTTGAATACGACCCTAATCGAGAAGGCAAAATGGCAACAATGCAAACAGGCGTGGTATCAAATTGTCGAGCGTGCAAACACATTAAAGGGCGTCGAATAAACGAAGCCTAATGATTATCTATACATACACTGGATACGTAACGGAAAAAAAGAAATGCGGTAAACGTAAATAAATGAGATATTTTCATTGTTCTTTGTTTTTAGAGGACCATGCGGCAGCTGGACGCCGGGAAATGTCGCTTATCTGACGGCGCACCTTTTGTCAGTAGGCGTTGACCCAGTTCGAGTGGTGCTCGCTCATAGCGGTGTCAACAGCGTCTTAATTTAAAGCATTTAAAATTAAATGCTAAGCAATTCCATTTTATTTTTATTTAAATTAGATTTTGTTATTTAAGAAGGATTAATAAAATTACTATTTCGTGACAAATATTGCAACAATAAAATTATGTAAGTATATTCCTACTAAAACTCTCTAATTTTCGGTTCAACACGAAATGGTAGTTTAGAGCGGAATCGCAAATACTGCGCTACATTCACGCGATTAAAGCAGTAGGTACTTGATGGAGGTCGTGCGAGATGGGTAAGGGGGGTTCAAAAATAGCGTGCTTCGTACCTGGCACCACCCCACGCTGTTCAATGTCAACTTTCAATCAGGGCGGGCGGAAGGAAATGGCCGAGCTCGTACGCCGATGCGGCGGTAACGGGCTCGACTTTTGCTGCTCATAGCTCCAGAGATGGTAAGTTTTCTACAAAAAGTCGACTACAATCGGTACAGCAGAAGGCTATTACTGATCTTGCAGGATTACATTTTCTATGAGTTATCTTAAAATCTTATTATATTGTTTTGACTTCCAAAGAACCCGATATATTGTAGGGTCCAGTATATCAGGTTCAAAGATGCTATAGATTTGTTGTTTCCTTTTTTACAAAACACTCGTCTATCAATTTAAACCCTATATCAAGATCTGCATATAAAACACGATTGACATTCAAGATTGATAAGTAAGCTACGGAAAATAAACTGAAACCGACAATGACTTTCAAGTTATTCACGACCACAGTAATAAAATTAATTAATTAATATAATAAATATTCGTTTCGGTGAAAGATTGTTTGAAGTGTTTTAATTTGTTAAGATAATAAATTAAAAACGCAACGGTAACAGAGCTCTTATTGAAGTTGTAATTTCTCTCTTTAAAAGTATAAACTGGAACATAAATAAAACTTTTATTACTTTTTGCCTCAACCTTTTTGCCCTGTTTGTTTACATAGCTGCGAGCAAAGCCTCTCCGTGCCAACAGTCGCTTTGTCAAGTGGTGACTGACATTAGCTCGACCCACTGTCAGATAATTTGGAAAACAAATAAAATAATTCTCGACTCAATTCATTTTTTGCTGTATTCCCATGTAATTGAATCTCCGACGTTCACCTATGTTATTGTAAATTGTATTACGTAGCAGACAGAAGGGATAGGATATTCTTTATCTGTATATATTATTATAGCGCTACGAATAAAGGAAAATATGTTTTAGCCAGTCAAGCAATACACAATATATGAATCAAAATTGGATGTATTTGACGAGGTACTCATCAAAGGTATTAAAATTTCTATGGATCTATTTTCATCTATATGAATTTATGAGACATAATCAATATGTCAATTAAATCTTACAAAAGACTAGTTCAGGTATCTTGCATGAAGCCGTTTGCCAGACCATTAAGCAAACAACGAGTCCACAGGATGAACTCGGAGGCAGTAAAGTTTATTAATGGCTCGATTACAAGCTCGGCCCGAGGTAGAAAGAAGTGCCATCAATCAGTCAGGTGCGCGACGAAACAAACGCCTACGCCCCCCGGTAACGCTAATAACAACATTCCGACGCCCCTATTTATTTCTCTAGAAAGGGGTGAAGATGAATATCCTGACTGCTGCCATTGGTTACACGTTTCATCAAAAAATGTCGTCTTATTCAATCATTATAATAATCATATTGTATATTTGAAGAATAGAGATAAGCACTACAAAATGAATAAAGCCCGTTGCCGAACACTCATTTTATTCCCAGCACTAACATAAAACGTAATAAATAACTATTCCAAATCCGGGAAAAACTCTAAATATACCTAACAACATAAATAACCTCATTATTTGTGTTGCTCCTTGTGATGGCGCAAAATATTATGCTAATAAAACGATAGCGATATGATTTCTTTTTTTGAAAAATTTCATATTTTTAATAATATTTCCAATTAAAAACCCGATTAGGCCTCCCAAGGCAGCGGCTCAAGCCTAGGTTCAATCACTCGGTAGGGAGCCCTTGAGTGCGTTGCTTGCGCGATACGGTGACACACAAATATACATCACCGCTACAACACTACACGATCACCCCAACACACGTGCACGCCCACACGCTTACACATGAAAGTGGAAGGGTTTACTTTTTTTCCCTTATCGAACTGAAAAACTCTCAATTTTCCGATAATAAATATATGGATGAGTTGTTGAGGCGTGTATGCTTGGTATACATATACGTTTCAACAACTCATACATATATGAATAGTTAGCTAAGATAGATCGCGATTTTGCATGCAACAGGCAACAGCCAATCCGAGGTGTGCCGTGCACCGTTGAGCTGGTTGCCAAAATAAAATCGGCTGAGTGCCTTAAGCGCTCGCCTTAGTAGTCCGGTGAAGCTATTAAGACCTTGCTGGGTCAATAGCGTAGTCATTTCGAAAAAAAAAAAAATGAAAATCACACATCACATACAAAAATAATTCGAATTAATCATATTGAATCTGAATTCAGTGCACAATATTTTTCTGATAACAATAATTTATTTTAAAAATGTTTAGATAAATCATTTACAAAATTGAAACGTCTCTGACGACGCCAATTTAAAAGCTCGCGTTGACGTGTGTCTAGTCGACTAGTCTTGAGACTGTATCAGAGAGGCCAGCGCAAACTCCACTTATGAAAATTTTTGGTAAAGATATGTTATTACGTATAGCTCTTTATTTTTATGCACACTACGAGGGAATATTGTCAAAACCGATTAAGTAATTTTTGCGTGTTACGCTTACAAATGTACCAACAAAAATTCCAAAAGTACCTATTCATTGTTAACCGGTTTGATAGATAAAAATCACAACCCAATTTATACAGGCCAACAGACAGTAGATCAAAAACAGACATCACATTTTAATATTCTCTCTCATTTATTTAATATTATTTGTGATAAAAGTGTACGAAAACTATAAATGTAGCGACGAAATAACGGAGGCAGTAGAGCGCGGATCACCGCTGTCCGAATGGCTCAATTACAGTTAATTCGCAGCGCACACACATTCGGAGCTAGGCGTATGCATGTGCATCGTCCGCATTAATGTATGTAAATGCATGCGACCGGCCGCCTACCGACGCTCACAATATTGCTACGTTCAACAGAATATGGTCGTCGGGATGGACATTTTTTTGACTTAGTCGACATTTGAAAATTTTAGATTATATTCATGTGGGTATCCTTTTCAAAGGTTTGTTTAACATGGGTTTACGTGTTACGTTACATTATTATCGCGTTGCGATGCAAGGTACCGTTGACGAAAGTTTCTAGGGAATTAATAATTGATGTAATTTTAAATTTTGTAGAAGCAGTCAAAGTGTAAATGTTTTTATCATGTGGATAAAATACCTAATATCGTTTTTATGATGTTTTTTATACTTTGTAGTTTTAAGGGTTTGACTACAATTTCATCTGATTTATTTATTTATTACTTCCTTGACACATCAACGACGCTCTCACAAATTATTACTTAAATCTAATAACCCACAAGTTCAGGACAGTGTGAAGCATCTTTACAGGTGTGCACATATTGCGCCATTGTTTTATTTCAGCACTATCTTAATAAAATAATTTGATTGCAAATTTTACTTAAACATGAAATCAAGATGCACATAATTTAAGCAAATTACACACTGATGAAACAACAAACTGACGTTAAAGGATGGTGCGGTCCAATGTGCACGCTGGTCTTTGGAACCACAGTTTTACGGTAAATCTTATCTAGGCACGAACTAAAAAGTTCGCAACTTCTTATCTGTGCCGTACTGTGAAGTTGTGGAATAATCTTCTGGCCAGTGTGCTTCTTCCTTCTTATGACTTGGGGTCCTTCAAGCGTAACGTACAGAGATACTTACGCAGGCCGGCATGACAGCGGTGACCGGCGATGGATAGTATGTGTCTCGGTGATCATCTCTGTTTCTGGATTGTACTGTGCTTACCATCAGGCATAGTACAGATACTTTGTCGTGCTACAATAAAAGAAGAACACGCTAAACATGGAGGAGGCTGGCTCTCAAGGGCAGCAGCCGGATAAAAACAACAAGTGTTTCACGGCAGATTTACAATTTTCGGTTGGTAGCTAGCTAGATGGACTTAGAAAGAGCACTACCATCAAGCTATCTATCGTTTCATCACGATGATTGCCTTCATCGAGAGCTCCGATCCATTTGCTAGGATTCGAAACTACCAACTAACCAAAAATGCACAAGTAGTACTTATAGCGTATAAGCGATATTTTGATGGTTATCTAATATCTTTAAACGAGTAATTCTTGTATATTTTTATACATTCAGGATCACGGAAACTGCATCAGCGATTCCCGTGAAAGTTAGTATGTAGGTGGTTTCGGGGACGATAAATCGATCTAGCAATCATTTATAATAATAATTTTATTTTAGGCAACAATATCACAATTTAAATTGGATAGACAATATTATGTTAGTACCATCTTAATTGCTAAAGGTTTATACATATATAATACAATAATAATTTATCGATTTTTTTTTATCTGAGTTTTCAGGCAATGAAAAAATATAGCTAGAATATATAGGTAAATTTCGCCGCCACTGTGAAAACAAAATAGCGCAGATGGAAATCGGCTACTCCGAAAATGCGTCTAACCCCAGTTGGAATAAAAGTGACATCTATTAAAAAAAATTTTTTTTTTTGGAAAAAAAAATGCTGATTTTATGAGGCAAAAATGTTTTTTTACAGAACCGAGCTTGGCTCGGTCGTCCAAGTATTGAATATTATACTAGTTTAAATCAATAGAAACATATATACATATAATATCATGATCTTGATAGGTGTGGATTTATTGTCATTATCAAATTTTATATCAAAAAGCAAATAAAAAAATATGTACGTTAAGAAAATCCCCGCGAATA
>JACEII010000014.1:3572340-3601963 GCA_014332785.1 Antheraea mylitta
TATATTATAAGTATGAGAGCCCAGACTTGAAATATATAAAAATGAATAAATCTAAAAAGACGTGCAATAATTTTATTTATTAATGCTTCCCGGTAATTGTCTTCTAATTAGAGCAATTTACAAATTTTATTGACTTTGTTTATTACAAAGGTTAAATGTAAGAGTTAAAAAAATGGTGAAATGTTGACATAATTGCAGATATCTAATCTATACTAATATTATAAAGCTGAAGAGTTTGTTTGTTTGTTTGGTTGAACGCGCTAAACTCAAGAACTACCGGTCCGAATTGAAAGTTTATTTTAGTGTTAGATGGCTCATTTATCGAGGATGGCTATAGGCTACATATCAGCACGATAAAACCAATAGAATGTCTCAAAATCGCGGGCTATTTTGGAAGCTTCCGCTGCGTGTTAATGTCAGTATTATATGCGTTGCCATGGTAACGCGATAATATTCTATCGAAAATATTTCCATGGTTTATTTTGTGTTCCTATTCAAAAAGTTTATTCTACGTTAGTTTTGTTTACAATTTTAATTATACGTGTTACGTTTATATCGCAATCGTTTCTAATTTGTGTTGCTATTTTGTGATTATTTTGTGTTGCTATTCAAATACTTTAGTAGTAATAATATTCGTCCAATAAGACAGTCGAAGGAATTAACCCATACTCCAATTCTGAAGTTATCAGTATAGGTAGTTTTCTTCTATGTCCAAGTTAATGTAAAGGTATAAGCGCAAAATCCTCTATATAATGCTTCATAAATTTTTATCTTCTTTATTTTCAATACCACAGAATTCATGCTCCCTGATATTATTTTTCAGTCATTTCACTTATGCACAATAAACGAACCAAAATTACATAAAATATCACCAATTTAACACAATATAGAGACAAGTAACACAAGATTATGAATAAAATATAAAATCCACTACATGACAGACTGAAATCCCGCCAAAAACTTTATTCTACGTTAGTTTTGTTCCCAATTTTTTATTTGTGATATATTACGTATTATAAAAATAAAGTGTGTGTATATAATATTAAAATAAATACTTTTTGGTGAATACATACATATATCTGTGGTGCTACAAATATCAACATTTTTTAATGCTGTCGATATGTCTGTTTGTTTATTGGCTCCGGGTAATCTCCGAAACGGCTGGACCTATTTGAACAGCTTTTTTTTTCTTAGAAATGACTACGCTATTGATCTAGCAAGGTCTTAACAGCTTGACCGGAGTACAAGTAATATTTGAACGGGAATTTTACGGGCAAATAAGTAACTAATTAGCTGTTTTATTTTAAGCTAGCGAGTTCAGCAGACGTTGCCCGCCCTGATAATAAGACAGACTATACCTAAACCTTGTCCAAGAATTCATTTTATTTATAAGTGAAAACGACATGAGGATGCATAGTGTAGTTTTTGATCTTATCGCGAACAGACATATAGACAGACGTGGAACAGGACTATGTTTTACACTATGTAGTGATGAACTGTTATCCGTGCATTCGTCTGTGTGAAATTAATCAAAAATATGTTGTTCACTGTAAACATGCGCGTGTGACGTGCGCTGTACTGGACTCCAAGAATAAATATAATTGAAAATTATATGTGTATATGTGATTTAAATTATAGCAAGGTATAATAATAATTTAATTACATCGACACTATGTACATATTATATTTATATAATAAAAGATCTAACACATATTGTTTGATAATGTTTAGCTTAATGTTTTCATTACTTTCTTATATAGTGTAAGTGAGCACTCAGGGTAATATATAGCAGTTTCAAGTTCCAGTCAAATCCCATCCCATTCGATATATTATTAGTATTCACATATATAATGTACACGTTACCTGTTACAGTAGATGATGTGCGTGTGATACTTACAAATAGTTTTGAAAGAGTATTATTGTATTTTACACTAGATGTGTGATCACAATTTTGAATTTATCTATATATATTAAAAAAAAACGTGTGCGAAGCCGCGGGTAACAGCTAGTATTATATATAGAGTAAGTTAATGTAATATTCATTTGTATTTCTCTTACACGATCACCCCCACGCACGTGCACGCTACACGCTTACACATGAAAGTGGAAGGGTTTACTTTTTTCCCTCATCGAACTGAAAAACTCTTAATTTTCCGATAATAAATATATGGAGGAGTTGTTGAGGGGTGTATGCTTGTACACATATACGTTTCAACAACTCATGCATATATGAATAGTTAGCTAGGTTAGCTAAGATAGGTCGCGATTTTGCATGCAAAAGGCAACAGCCAAGCCGAGGTGTGCCGTGCACCCTTGAGCTGGTTGCCAAAATAAAATCGGCTGAGTGCCTTAAGCGCTCGCTTTAGTACTCCGGTGAAGCTGTTAAGACCTTGCTGGGTCTATAGCGTAGACAGTTCGAAAAAAAAGACTACATATTTTAACATTTACATCCCTTTATAAGTGAACTATAAGTAAAATAGCCGCGGAAGCAAATAATCTGAGAAGATAACCTTTAATTTTAAAAATTTGTTTCGCCATTTAATATTACGAGTATTTTCTTACATAACATATGGCCTATTATATTCGTATTTAATACTTTTTATTGCATAAACTATTATATCGAGAACTTTTAGAAAGAATCATACAATTAATTTTTAACCATTTCTTTTTATTATTTGGTTGAATATTTAACGATATTTGTGTATTTAATCCACATCAAACTAATTCTGTAGTACATCTTGGTTAAGTACTCGATTGATTCTAGGTTGAAACTGGTATCGTAATGCATTAGTAAAGCGAGCAAGCCGCGACAGTGTACAATGTGAATGCTAGAAGCAAAGTAACCATAAAAAATTAATGAATACTTTCTTGCGCTTTTGATTTGTACACTGGCAAGCTTAATGCTATAAGGCATTTTCTTCCAGCTAACCAGCAGCATTGTTGTCAAACAAAAACTTTTGTAGGTAGTCGATATATAGAAAAAAATGGATCAATAAATATATATCTAATATTTAAAAACCTCGTGTCACGGCGTTTCTCCTCCTAACTCCCTCAAAAGAGCTCGACCGATTTTTATGAAATTTTAATTACATGGGTATTTGGTAGGTATGAGAATAGGTTCGAAGCAGTCATGGTCGAATGGCTCACCAGGCGGAGTGGCACCTTAAGCTTCCGGCTGACGCAGGTGCTCTCGGGGCACGGTTGCTTCGGGAGTTACCTGTGTCGCATAGGCCGGGAGCCAGTTGCAGGGTGCCATCACTGTGACTGCGCGACAGACAACGCGCAGCACACGCTATAAGTCTGTCCCGCCTGGGATGTGCCACGCCGCGAGCTCGTCGCGGCCATAGGCCCGGATCTCTCGCTCTTGTCTGAGGGTTCTTCCACCTTGACCCCTCAGGCCGCAGAAGGGGCACCTTATGGGAGGCCGACACCTGCCGGGTGAGCAGAGGTAGTGCCGTAGGCAGTTCCTGCTCCCCGGCCAACAGGTGTAAGGAGGCACCATGGGGTTTTAGTCCGTGTAAGTCGGACATACCCCACCCTAGCTACCCGGCCAGGGTGAGCATACGAAGGGATTTCCCCATGTAAAAAAAAGGTATGAGAATAGGTCGCAATGTATATTTTGTACTTCTAGGTGATTAGGGTGTTCCTATCCAGATTTATTTGTTCAATGTTTTCATCCATTTTTCTTTTTTGTATTTTGTTATTTGGCATAAAAAATACATGTAACCCCAAATGTTCACCTTCCTAACACCTCCCTCCCATTTTTTAGTCGCAATTTTAATATTTTTGTTTTAACAAATTTTAAATGATTCAACGGTCATTCGAATTTAAAATAAAACGAAATAATTGATCTCGTTGAATGACTGATGGGGCTACGTCTGCCTCTTAAAAATTTCTTTCACACTTACGTCATTCACTAAACCATTAACCATCTAACAATATTTACTAAATAATTTATACATATAATAAAAATGAAGTATTTGTATGTAACAGCGAAATCAATTTTTTTCACTGATTGGGTATGAACGTATACACGCTACTGATAACAAATATGCAATTTTCAAAAAATTTATCGGTCTGTCTGTCTGTCTGTTTGTTCCGGGTAATCTCTGAAACGGCTGGACCGCTTTTTGATGGAAATTTCACTGGCAGATAGCTGAAGTTACAGCGGGTGACATAGACAACTCTAAACTAGACTAAGTTTTAACCGCGGCTTCGTCTGCAATGCTATCTCCAAAACGGATGGAGCGATTTTCACAAAACTTTAACTAACAGATAGCAGATATCATAAAAAGTAATTTCATGTATTTTAATTTAGACTAGCTGTTAACCGTGGCTTTGCCCGCAGTACTATCTCTAAAACGGTTTGACCGATCTTCAAGAAACTTTATTGGTAGATAGCTGATTTTACAAAACGTAGTTCAAGTAATTTTAATTTGTACTAGCTGTTAACCGTGGCTTCACCTGCAGTATTATCTCCAAAACGGTTAGACCCATCTTCACAAAACTTTCATTGGCCAATAGCTAACTTTATAAAAATTTATTCAAGAAATTTTAGTTTCTACTAGCTGTTAACCGTGGCTTCACCCGCAGTACTCTCTCCAAAACGGTTAGATCGATCTTCACAAAACTTTCATTAGCCGATAGCTGACTTTATAAAAAGTAATTCAAGCAATTTTAATGTATACTTGCTATTAACCGTGGCTTCACCCGCATTACTATATCCAAAACGGTTATACTGACTTTCACTGGTAGCCAGCGAGCCTTATAAAAAGTAATTTAAGTTATTCTATTTTAGACTTGCTGTTAACCGCGACTTTTGTCTGTATGAAATTTAGCAAGATTTCAATTCATTCTTTATTTTTAATTAGAGACATAATTATCAACTTATTGGTTACAATTTGTCATTATAATTATTAGTAACTTTGAAGATAGACGAGGTCTTCCTAATAAGATCTTAGACCGTAAATGTATTATGTAAAGAGCTCCATTATACAATTTCTTGCGGAACAGAAAAGCGTTTATATTTTTATAGTCACAAAATCTTTTTTACAATAGAAATGTATATTTAATGTAGTCTAGATGTAAATCTTTATAATAATATTTTAAGTAATTGTTTCATTCGTGCCATAACACAGTGTAAGGGAGCACTGAGGTAGTTATATGATGGGGTAAGAATCCAAATACGCTGCTGATAACAAACCTCATTTGGCACATTGTTAGCATACGAGTATATATAACTAATGTACACATTTCATATTACTGTAAGCGGCGTGCGTTTCGTAGTTACAATTGTTTTTAAAGAACGATTCTATAATTGTACTTAGTCTCACAATTTTATAATTCTTTAATACAATTAAAAAACGCGTGCGGAGCTGCGGGTACAGCTAGTTAATAATAAAATCAGCAACATCCTTCCATCTATCCATACTTCATCTTCGCATAATTCTCCTATCCAGTAATTTACTTCACTTATCAGTCTTACGGAAGTAATGCTGGCTTAGTTGATAGCGTGTTCGGACAGTGTCGATGGACGTAAATTCTAATCCTTGCAACTAAATCTGTGCTTCCAGTGACTGAAAACATCGCGATGTAATCATGGTATGGTGGTAGGGTTATTACTAAGTCCGCCTAGCTATTTCAATCAAGTTGAAATTTTGTCGCCAAGCATCTGTTAGTGTGTTCCATTAATTGCCATTGAGAGCCAATCCTCTCTAGGTTTTGCGTGTTTACCATCTTAGATCACATCGTCATTTAAAATCAGAGTACCTGGACGACGAAGCCTAGCTTGGTTCTGTAAAAACATTTTTAAACTAAACTAAACTATCAGGTTTACCTTACAAAATTAGCATTATAATACCAAAAAAAAAAAAAAAAATTAAAAAATGAAATCTTTTTTTCTGTTACATGGATTCGAACTGGAGTTAGACGGATTTTTAAAGTAGCCGATTTCCATCTGAGCTATTTTCGTTTTGAAAGCGGTGGCGAAATTTACCTTTATGTTCTAGCTATATATTTCGTTGTCTGAAAACTCTGATAAGAAAAGTTTCCTATGAATGAAATTTAGCTAGATCTATCGATCGTCCCCAATACATACTGTTTTACGGAAATTCTGACGCCGTTTCCGAGATCCTGAATATATAACAATTTAAAAATATACAATAATTGCTCGTTTAAAGGTATTAGATTAGATAATACGTTACGACTTATAAAATATTTATAGTCTCTTTATATACTCAGCATTCGTCAAAGTTTTTCCTTCGTCGCCTTTTATACATTTAACGCGGAACATCCAGTGTTTTCTTTTCTCTCGCTTTTCATGATCAATATAAATATGTTGTGTTTATGAACACTCCAGTAATTCGTACAAAATAATGTTGTACTTTAAGCTCTAGAAAAATAGTGACTGCTCTATTTGTATCTCTCCTACATTCATATATGATTAATAAAAAATCTTCAAGGTTAACATAGGAAATAAAAGTTGAAGTGGAATCACTATTTTTGGTGTAAACTTAAATACAATTACGGGCATAATATCTTTTGATATATAATTATTATAACACAACTCGTTTTAAATAAAAAATTATATAATTCAACGTTATTATTAATTAAATCAAAATAATTAGTTAATAATGTAAAAATAATTATGGTAGAGTTACAAAAATCGCAATAGTAAACAAAACATGCATAGTTTGTATTTCACACATATAAGTATTTTGATACAAATCCAGCCAACTACCGCCCCCTATGGGTACGAAACATCAATGTATACCAACAATCGTCATGGTGATTCATTTACGATATAATATGCTATAATATTTACTATTCTACAAAGAATATACACTTTATTATATACTTACTTTTAAATACAGTTTATAAATCACACAAAAGTACAAGTTTGTTCCGTAAATTTAGCTTTTTTATTACTTTATATCACGTTACATTGTTGGAATGAGCTACTGAAACGAACATGTTATCAATTTATTAAAACATGATAATTCTAAAACAGCTTAAATAATCTATACATCTCAGTTTTTAAAATATAGTTGGATACGGAATAGAAACTAAATCAGACTGAAACTGAGCATCGTACGTGAGTTAGAGAGGTTATGTTCGCAACAAACAAAAATATTAAGGCGTTTACCTCGTTCAGTTTGATGTCCGGAGGTCGATATCACTGTAATAATACACAGTTTCATTTACACTAAAGTAATATTATAAATGTTAGTCAAAAAATCGGTTTGTATCACAGAAACAATAAAACAAAACGGAAAACATTGAAAGCAGACAAGAAGCGCAACACGAAACGGCAAGCTAAGCAGCAGCTGACTATGCGTGGGCGTGCAACGTGACTTTGCAGCGGCGTAGTAACAATTGTCATTTATGAAGTAAGGTTTTGTTTCACTTATCTACTTATTAAAATAGTTCATTTATATTTTGCAGAACAATAATTTCGAATATGCTCTCTTAAATGTGTAGAGATGAAAGGAAATGCATCATTAAACTTTGCAATATAATATATGTATAAAGTGTTTTGTTATGTATGCTTAAAAATTTCCTAAATTTAATATTTTGTAAAGACGGAAACTGATAAATGTTTATTATTACATCATTCAAATAAATCTTACTAGTCACTGTTTCACTACATAGTCTAAAAAGTATATATAAAGTTTTAGTTTTAACGTCGTTGCAAGGTTAAGTGTCTAGATGCGCAACGTGGAGAAAGAGTGTGGGCGCGCACCGGCGTCTATGATGTTGCCCTCTAGCGGGTATATTGTGAATTATCGATTCACTGCGTACCGCCACCCGCCATTGGCTCGGCTCAGTAATTGGTTTATGTAGCCCGTTCGTAACATGAATTCAAATTTAGCGCGCTGGGGCTCTCGAATGAACAGAGGCGAATGTTTGTACAGGGGAAATTACCCGTTTCAGATAATAAAATGTAGTAAAATACTATCCAAACTTTATTTTAATCGCGGTTTGATGTTTGAATTGAATAAAATATAGATACTTTATTAGGAAGAGAACAATAGAAGTATTGCATTACATTATACTTTGAAGTAGAGAGTCCAAAAAATGTTACTCCTTTGGTCAATAAGATTTTGATAAAGTAATTTCATGGTTTAATTCAGTCTAAAGTGAATATTATCAAACCAGTCTTAATATACAAAACATATGATACTACTTTTACAGAAAGAAAAATTACTCGTTACAATTATCTTTAAATAATCCTAACTGGTTATAAAATAAAATCCTTTTCTTTTTTCACTTTTTAATCACTCTTCAAGTTACATAGAACAATACGAAGTATCAAGCAGATTTAAATTTCTTGATTACCTCAGAGCTTCACTTTGTATGAATATAAAACCGAAACAATGTCATAAAATATCCTCGAACTGACTACGCTATTGACCCAGCAAGGTCTTAACAGCTTCACCGGACTACAATGTCTTAAAACAGAAAGAAGTAACATAACGAGATGTTATAAGTCACAACCTGCCAATTTTTACCATTTTTTTTTATTTTACTTAGAAAACACATTCCATAAAATATTACCAAAAACTAATAATACAGATAAAATAAAAGTCTTCTTGAATAAACGCCTCTGCATTATTACCTTAATCAAAGCAATGAAATTAAAAACCAAGAGAGGAATCATTTACTCCGGAAGTAAATTAGTAGTTAATTTCTTTATAACCGGTCAGAGCGATTTAATTTATTTTGTGATAATAAAAAAAAGCGATTTTTGTAAAGAAAATGAATTCGCAGATTTTTTATATTAGTCTTATGTATCTTTCACAAATCCTGACATAAATGTCGGCTATAATAGAAAATGAGGTGAAATATTTAGTGAGTTATAGAGTTAGTTAGTAAGATAAGATAGGTAAAAAGGTCCGGTGAAGCTGTTAAGACCATACTGGGTCAATAGCGTAGTCAGTTCGAAAAAAAAAGATAGGTAAAACACGTACAATGTGAGGGTTCTAAATTATAAAAGGGAAGTCATTAAAAAAAAGGAAACAATAGTTAGAAATTTTGAACTTTAGTGCAACGCGAGTTACTCACAAAAGTAAAAGACATGTAACCACCCTTATCATATGAAATATATTTAAGTATATATGAAAACACCAATATTTTAAAATCCCGATAAGAGTGCCGCAATACTCTTCGATCCCACGAAACGCGTTAATAAATTTGAGCCCATCAGGCTATACGGAATCGATATCCCTTGGGTCGAAGAGGTCAAATATCTCGGTGTCACATTAGATAAACATTTAAAATTCAATTCACATATAGACAGAGTGCGAAACAAAGCCGCTATGGTCTTGGGTCGCCTCCATCCGTTGCTTTGTCATAAGAGTAAGATATCCCTCAGACACAAGCTCACTTTGTATAAGACGTGTATCCGTCCCGTGATGACATATAGCTGCCCCGTTTTTGCGCATATGTCCAAAGATAACTTTCAAAAGCTGCAGGTTCTCCAAAATCGTGTTTTACGTAAAATTCATCAGAACAACACAACAACACACTAATTTTATACTAATAAAAACAAAATATCTACTTAAATGTCATAAGCAGTGCTATACAGTAACTGTTAGGTAGGTACATAAACATCGGAAATTTACCCCGGAGTTGCAGTTTCAGAAATTAGTGTAAATAAGCGAGAAGCAATAAATTTATTTTGCTGCCAACTTCGTAGTTCTGGATTTTCCACGGAAGAATGCCTTATGCAGTGCACGTAGGATGCTGTCTGCACAGTCGTATGGCGCGGTGGCGAGGTCTGAGCCCAGCCAGTATTCACTCGGCAATATCGGTCGCTCTCGCGTTCTCCTATCACTAAAACTCATATATTATTTAAAAGCTCACTGCACCGATACCGACGCATTTGAAACCGACTTCGCCAATCGTACCTAAACTTTATGACAAATCGATATTAGTAACATAAGATTCGGTAACTTTGAATACAGCTCTTTTAATGTATCTATGTGTACAGTCAAATCTGTTTAAGGCGACATCGTTTAGAACAACATACCAGTTATATTGACCCAGAACAAAGGTACAACTGAATGTTGTATTTCGAAAACATCATCGATTGTTACAACTAAATATGATTAGTCCCTTCGTTGTCGTTATAACAAATCTTGACTATATGTATACATATTATATGTTCTCGAATGCTTACTTATAAGAACTTATCCAACTGAAATTGTTTAATCCGGAAAAGCAATCTCCAAAGCGGCAATAGGAAGAGGATTCCGTGCATATTTATGACCGGTCTCTAAACCGTTTTTCGGGTAATTCGGTACAAGCAAAGCGACATTATTTTTGTAGTAATTTCGGCGAATGTCCTTTAAAATATTCAGAGCGCTGTAGCCGAGCCCATTAACGTGTCCGGGTGCAATTCAAAGCGAGGACTCGTCCACAAATGGCGGCGATATCATTAACTTGACCCCCGCAACTATCCGACGCCCCGCAAGTTTTTCCCAATATTACACAGGAGTGCTATTCGAGTCGACGGGACTACGGTACATACACATTACTCTCGCAAATTTGTTTACTGTAGGTGCCTTATATATGCACATATATCTGATACAACTGTAATTAACGGTGCCGTATACTTGGATAAAGATGTTGATACTTTTCTTAGGTTGTAATTTTTTTTAATTAGTTAATCTTTAGCTAGGTGATATATATAAATATATATAGATATAAATTATTTTAGTTTGGTACTACGGCTTTGTTGGATAAAATGAGTTACTTTTTTATGTCATAGTAGGCAAACGAACATATGGGTCATCTGATGTTAAGTGATCACCGCCGTCCATAAACACTTGCAACACCAGTGAAGTCACAAGTGCGTTGCCAGCCTGTGTTTGGAGGGAAAGGGTAAGTGACAGAGGAGGAGGGAGGGAAGAGGGCGCTCTCACTAACCGAATGAAACGCAACAATGCAAGCACTGTTACTTCACGTCAGTTTTCTGTGAGAGGGTGGTACTACCCCGGGCGAGCCGAACCTTTCATGATGAGACCAGTAACAGCTTCAGCGTGGCTCTACCACCTAATTTTGGTGTTTGTATATTTATAAAGAATTCTATTAATCTATTATTTTGCTCATCTTCTCATTTTACATAAAATAAGTTATACTTAAATAATTTACATAAAAAACTTATCCGAGAAGATAAAGAGATTTTCTTGTCTACCTGTAGAAAATATGAAACAAGATACAAAAATAGGTGTACGGAGTTCTCAACTGAACTTTTGCCTCCTCTGCTCAACAAATAATGGTGAGAATACAAACTAGATGTCAACCCCAAACAATAAAGTAACTCGAATATATGAACAAACATAAGTAGTCAATGTATGATAATATTATAAGTAAAAAGCTACTTATAAAATAATTGTCAATATACAGTCAGATTTTCAGTTCAGTTGCTGAAAAAGTCTCTCTGGAACTTCCAAGACTAATGTGGCATCAAATTTAGATAATACGCAGCTTGGCGTATATGATTTTCTCGAAATAACTTTAGACAGTTAAATTACTCATCTTAATGAACACATTGATTTGACTTAATGTACTAACTTGTTGACTTGAAATGTTTTTATGCGAGAATTTCCAGCATTTAAAATTCTACTAGGCACAAAACTCGCTGAGGATGCAGCAAAATGTGTGAGTGGACGGAAAGTATTATTAATATATGACGCGCTTCCTTGTTAAGTTTTATGGTATAGTTTAGTGATATGCAGTGCCAGTATTAAGCTTCTATCTGGTTGAATATTCAAATATTTAACAAGTAGAAATTACGTATACATATACAGAATTACACAGAATGAGTGCACTGTGCTGTGTGTGTGTTATACTGGTACAAGCATTTAATTTATGATTTCCTACTCTACATTCGTAATTTCGATGTTCAAGATACTTTCATAGACAGCATGCTACATTATCCGTAAGTCTGCACTTATGAGTGTAATCTACATTACATGCCATATTTATAAATTTTACGCTGGAATAAACTTGGACTAGTTTGTTTATGATGGAATATCCTATTACCGGAAGAAATATGTTGTGAAAAGTATATACAAACGCAAACCTTGGTAGCATTTCGGCTTAAAGATACTAGTTTGCGTGATGTATATTTTTCTTCGTTATCTTATTTACGAGACAATGCCGTTGTTTTACTCCTCCTTGAGGTTTTATAATTTTTAATTTATCCCCATTCTTGGCGGGAATATATGATTGACTGTTTCCGCGTCAAATAGTTTCATTGACTAGTATTTATATGACTAACGATGTCTTTAATTATTCGATACATACAAAAACGAAAGTACTTAGTCTGAATATCATTAAAATAAAACAATACAGCGCATCAAGAACAGTAGTTTAGTATCAGTTATAATTAATGTTATACATAGGTATATGAAAATTGGTAAGCTAATATTGTGCACAGCTCTAGGAATCTTTCCCACGAGTATTTCTTCCATTTTGAGGAATAATTGTTTGTCAGTACGAGGTGTAATATTTAATATAATATATGGTTCAGTATGACCATCCTTTAATTTGAATTACATACGTACTAATACAATTAATGTATTACAGTAATGGATTTATAAAATACACGGTTGTATTAAGTTATAAGTTGACTGTGAATTATTTGTGAATTATTGAACGAGATTTACTTAGAATAATTAACGATCCAAAATAATTAATTAACATTATAAAATGACGCTGTATTGCTTAGCATAGATATATAATTTTCTATGATACTATTTAGATACGAAATAAGCTATATGAATTTAAACGTAAAGTGTCTCGATTAAATTATTCAGTAAAAAATATCAGTAACCACAATAAGATTTGTATTTAACAAATTAAAGCGCGTTTCTTTAATGTATCTTTCATCGGACATAGTCTGCAATTTTATTGGACTATATATTTTACAAGTGTTATAAATTTTACAACAGTTTTCGTCGAAGTATGAGATTTGTCTGAAAATATGGCTTCTATCGAGACTAGCTCTGGAGGATACAGGTGAATCTAAGGGGCGGAAGGCAAGCTTAAAACTTTAAAGTACGTTATATATTAGTCTCAACAGTTTAAAGTTACTAGTGGGATCGCAAATAACCGAGAGAAACATCCGCAAGTTAGTTTGGACGTGGTAAATTACAGACTGTCAACTTAACCAAAGTAACCTGTTGACAATGTATTCACCAAAGATTTCACGATAGCATTTATAGAGTAAGGAGTCTGTAATGTATATGACCGTAGAAAGTCTTATGAATAACTAGCTGACCCGTGCAACTTCGTCTGCACCAAATTGTTTATCACTGGTTTCCATTGTATTTTTAAATGCGAGAAAATTGAATAAAACTGATACCCGATTACAGCCACAACTACCGTTTCCAATTGTGAATCCAAACTATCCACGGATTCACTCAAACATATACCCAGATTACATGTATTTTTTTTAAATAAGCCTAGTACCCGTTCGTAGCACCATCAAACACTCCGTTGTTTGTAGTCCGGTGAAGCTGTTAAGACCTTGCACGGTCAATAGTGTAGTCATTTCGAAGAAAAAAAACATCTACCAGGATCAATTAAGATAAAAACTAACCTACATAAAACTAAATAAGCATCTCTACCACTTACTTTATCATAACTATTCTCAACTTGTATTAAAACCTTTTATACTCCATTGTATTAAAGAAAAATATATGAACACCGTATCGAAGCGTCAAACAGCGTCGTCAACTGTCACTTGCTTGAAACTATTGTCTAAGAGTTATAAACTGTTTCGAAAACGTATTTTAAATATATTTCCAATTTATTTTTATAAATAATCTCTGTACCACTCACAACATAGTACCTATCACCTTTTGGTAATTTATCCATGTTGATATGTTTCTATTATAGATTATTCTAAATTGTTACACTAAATATTTGGCATTAAATTTATATCGTGTATTTGTCACACTTGATATTGGCGAAAATACCTACATAGGTAGAGGCCATACCGGAAAGAATCAATTAAGCCAGTTTTATATATTATATTCATCCGAACAACGGGCTATCTGGCTGCCGGTAAGAGTTGCGTTTATTTGTGTATATCGTACCTTTACAGACAAAAATATTGATTTTTAAAATTTAGGATGTATTTTTCACTAACTTTGAAACGTTATTAAAATGGAATTATTATTGTAAGACATTTTTGGTATTGACAATAATGTGTTTGATGCTATTTTTTGGAAATAAAAATAAAAGTAATCTTAATCCATGCTAGAATAGCAGTAATTTTATTATTATTATATTTAGATATAAATAAGTACAAATTTCATCTTTCACACAAATTCAGTTATTAACTCAATATTTAGACCGATTTATTGCTATAAAAATAATATGTGTATAGAATATAGCTATAGGTATAATTTAGTGCAGTACTACTGGCTGCACGATAAAGATAGCGATAATTGTGGCAGCGTACGTTATCGACGCATTTTTTTTTCGAAATGTATACGCTGTTGACCTGGAAAGGTCTTTACAGCTTCATCGAACTATTAAGGCGAGCGCTGAAAGCACTCAACCAACTTGGGATGTTTGGGCGACCAACTCAAGTGTCGTGCACACCTCGGCTTGGGCTGTTGCCTGTTTTGTTCCAACAATCGCGACCTATCTGAGCTAACCTAAGCTAATCTATCTAGATATACGTATATAAGTTATTGAAACATGCATGTGTACCGGGTATGTGTGCCTCAACAACTCCTGTATGTATATTGTATCGGAGAAAATTCTCTTAACTATATAAGATAGGATAGGATGGAGAAAAATAAGGGTAGAACTCTTTGTCGTCTATTTCTCTGGAAAAAAAAACCGCGTGTAAGCGTGTAGGCGTGCACGTGTGTATAGGGGATGTGTGTGATGTTGTAGCATTGATGTAAAGTTTTGTGGCACTGTATCGCGTGAGCAGAGTACTCAAGGGCTCCCCGCCGAGGGAACGGACTTAGGTTTCAGCCGTTGCCGAGCGGGGCCTAATCTGGTGTCTGGTGTCGGGAGCGAAATTTATCCCCAGACCACGGCGGCGTGATCTGTGGTTATGCGGGCGTGGACGTGAAAACGCTTTGTTTGAAGATATAGGCTGGTACTGATCTTTCGCTGACATGATTGAATCAGGAGGGTCGGTAAAATGTGTCGCGGTCGTCTTCTATACTGCGCAGCGTTGGGTACGGGTTCATAGTTCGCGGCGGATACCACTAAAGGGCTGGGATGATTCGCGGCTTATTCGAAATAACTACGTGTGAGTGATTTTATATACGCCCAGACAGAAGGCATCTCCAGGTCCCCGTGGTGATCCTTATTCCGGACGTACCATGGGGCACCGGTGATTTTATGTAGGGCTCGGTTCTGGAGAACCTGCAACTTTTGAATACGATTTTGCGCATGTGCAAAGACCGAACAACTGTACGTCATAATCGGACGGATGCAAGTTTTATATAAAATGAGTTTATGTCTGGGGGATATTTTACTCTTATGACAAAGCAAACGATAGAGACGACCCAAGACCATAACTGCTTTGTTTCGCACTCTATATGTTTAATTGTGTTTAAAAGTTACTGAAAAAAAATGTTCCTAAACCTATTCATAAATCAAAATTAATTAAATCAAAATGCGCATTAAAAATACAACGTTAACCGGCTACCAAGTGTCCTTTCGGGCTAATACCAACCTCTCATAGAAAACCGACGTGAAATAACAGTGCTTGCATCGTAGTGTTTTGTTTGGTCAGTAAGAGCGCCGGAAGCTCACCTCTCTTCTCCTTTTCTCCTTAGCCTTCCCTTACCCTCCTCCAATATACAGGTTGGCAACGCATTTACGACACCCCGGTGTTGCTAGTGCCTATAAAGGGTGGTGGTCACTTAACATCACGTGACCCACCTGTTCGTTTGCCTCCTATGATACAAAAAAGATATATTGATATATTAAACCTGGTGTATTCTAAAATTCTTGTTCTTTCAACGTTGCCGGCTCTTGTACTAAGGTGTCGCAAAAAAGTCTAGTTACGTTAACTACAAATTTTTGTTTTTCGTTATCCTGGAGAACCCCTTGCGTTTTATGAGACAAAAAGTATCCTGGATGTAGCCTTGTAATATCAGTTATCACTGTGTTAAATTTCGTTAAAAATGGCTTAGTACTTTCAGAGTAATACGGGCTTAGATTCTAGACTTTAATCCTAAATCCTGGAGAACTCTTTGCGTTTTATGGGATAAAAAGTACATTTGATGTAATCTCGTTATATTAGGTATCACTATGTCAAGTTTCGTCAAGATTGGTTCAGTACTTTCAGAGTGATGCGTGTGCATAGGGACAGACAGACAGACAGACAGACAGACAGACAGACAGACAGAAAGACAGACAGACAGACAGACAAAAATTGTAAAAAGATTATTTTTGGCTTCTATATCGATAACATAGTCTACCCTGATTAACATTTTCAAAAAATATTTAATGTACAGATTTCGACTTCTTACAGTTTTATTATAGTATAGAAGATAACTTGTGAACATAAACTTATGGAACTTCAGATGTGTATTACATGATAAATAACAAAGACTCCTATTTTAAACTTCGAAGAATAACTATGTATTAAAATTTTAAAACAAGTTTTATTTCTATCTTAATGTCTCGCTAAGAAACTAATCAAACAATAGAAATCGGGTTATAATTTCGAAATCTGAATCCTGTTGTCGTTTAGTCGAGAGAATCGTAACGCCGCGCCGCGCCGTCGCGGTACCAGTTCACTTTGAAATTTCATTCTTTTCCTAACACATATATCGACTTCGTCCGGGAATCTACTTTACATTTTTCATCCTAATGGCCATTGAGAGAAAATTGGAAAAGAAACTTCGTTTTCTTCTTTACATTTGGGAAATCAGATCTGACGCGCAAAACTTAGTAGGTATCAGATCCACATAGAATTTCAATAGTTTCAACGGTTATCTTATAAAATAGGCTGTATATATTCTGTCGTTATTGTCAAATAAGTAATATAGGTACGGAAAAGTTATATCGTGTATTAGATAATATTTAGAGACAATGGTTATATTATAAGTTCTAATATAATCGAAGAAACTAACTTCAAAAAGTTTAATGAAACGGATGAATAACAATATATTTTTGTTTCTGATAAAAGTAGTGAATAAAAGTTATTACAATGTTTTTCTAGAATTCAGTGTCCACAATGAGGGGGAGGGGTTCATAATGTGTAGCAAACACCCTCCTGAGGGCTCGACCTCATGGATGGTGCCTATGGTGCCGATGACCCCTATCGATTCGTGCATTTCCACGAACTGACGTAATTGCAAATCGCTTGGCATGTATATCACAAGCACCAGCTCTATTTGCACTTAAATATTTAATAATATACTTAGAAACGTTTATGATCTTTCTATTAGATTGATACTACAGAAAATAATTAATGTAAATTTAAATAAAATTTCACAGTAGAGCAATGTTGAAATATCGTAAATAATTCATATATTTTAGTATATATATATGTATATATACATATATAAACGTATATGATTTATCATTATATATTGTACTGATTTATTTTATCTTAGTTACTGTTTTATCTCGATAATACAAAATAAATGTTTACAAAAATAATTTTTAAACAGATATATAATAAAGTCTTAAAAATCCAGAAATTCTATTTACTAATCTCTAAAAATATCTAATCATTGTAAAATCACCTTTATAGATTTATTCTTTAAATATTTCTCTATTTTCATACTTTTTACTTTCTTCAAGTAATCAAAAATTAATCCACAACGATCCACAGGGGAATTCACGTAGCCTTCTCGTGAGGTTCATAGTGGTTTCCAATTCACAGGCCGTGGTACTCCTTCCTTAATTTACTACGGTGCTAACCACGCCACCCGCAGTTTGTATTCATTACTAACCTAGAAACTATATTCCTGTAAAGATTTAATACCAGACGCAATTACGAAACCTGCTTGCTTTATTCAATACATTATTAATGTAAAATTTTATATGCGAGCATGTAAGATAGTAATATTTGATAAACCATCAAACATATCTAGGTTCGTTAACTATTTTATATTATTAGTTTTAAAAACTTTAGTGTGAAGCAGATATACTGTAAGACTGTATGCACAGATGCTATACATTATACTGATAAATTGACTGGTGTACGAAGTTAGCAAGCAAATTAGGTGGCCTAGAGTAAACGAGTTATGGTAAAGTTGGGGACGGCGCGGCGTGGCTTGGCCTAGGATCGCACTGGGACCGGGCAGTAAATGGATCCAAATTTTCGCGGAGCTATTTACACTAAGTTAGGCTAAAGCGAGCCAAACTAAAGGTGTTAACTAATCATGCTATTAACACATAATATTCATTATCTCCCAGTCCGTTAGTGGTATCCGCCGCAAACTATGAACCCATACCTAACATTGCGCGTTATAAAAGACGTCCGCGACACATTTTTACCGACCCTCTTGATTCAATCACGTCAGCGAACGATCAGTACCAGCCTGTCCCTCGAAACAGAGCGTGTTCACGCCCACGCCCGCGTAACCACAGATCTCGCCGCCGTGGTCTGGGGGTTAATTTCGCTCCCGCACACCCGATTAGACCTCCCACGGCAGCAGCTCAAGCCTAGGTTCGATCCCTCGGTAGGGAGCCCTTGAGTGCGTTGCTTGCGCGATACGGTGACACACAAATATACATCACCGCTACAACACTACACGATCACCCCCACACACGTGCACGCCTACACGCTTACACATGAAAGTGGAAGGGTTTACTTATTTCCCTCGTCGAACTGAAAAACTCTCAATTTTCCGATAATAAATATATGGAGGAGTTGCTGAGGCGTGTATGCTTGGTACACATATACGTTTCAACAACTCATACATATATGAATAGTTAGCTAGGTTAGCTAAGATAGGTCGCGATTTGGCATGCAACAGGCAACAGCCAAGCCGAGGTGTGCCGTGCACCCTTGAGCTGGTTGCCATAATAAAATCGGCTGAGTACCTTAAGCGCTCGCCTTAGTAGTCCGGTGAAGCTGTTAAGACCTTGACGGGTCAATAGCGTAGTCATTTCGAGAAAAAAAAAAATCATTATCTGTGCTGTTATTATAGGCTGCGCGTACGATTTTTATTATATTATGTATTTATTAATATTATTATATTTTGTAACTAACATTTTTTTTTAAACAAACAACAAACCAACAACAAAGAAATAAGCGTTGTGGAATTGGTTGCCCAGCACTGTTTTTCCTTAGGGCTATGATATGGGACTCTTTAAGAAAGGACTGAAACGCGCTCTTCAAGGTCGGCAACACAACAGTGATGCTCTTGGTATTGCAGTTGTCCATAGGCGACGGTAACCTTTTACCACCAGATGGGCCGTCTGCCTGTTTGCTGCCTTTTGGTATAAAAAAAATGTACTGTGGCGTCATCCAGAGATGAGTATAGTAAAAAAATGTGTAGCATAGTAATCGAATCCGCAGAAATATATAAACAAATTGTCTCTTAAGTGTAGAATAACATGATTAATGAACTTAATAAATTTTCTCTTTGAGAATAACACATTTTGCCAATATTTTAATAAAAAGTTTTAGGTCTTTTTTATATCATTGTATATACAAAACCTGAAATTAAACAGTTTACAATAAACAGCTTATAAATGTTCAGCAATTATTTGAAATATGAAATAAATGAAACCACATCTTTCATTAACGTTAGTTACTTTGGTAATATCTACAGAAGAGAAAAAAATATCACTTACTTAAGTGGATTTAATTACCATATAAAATAAAATACCACCGAACAAAAAACCGTGAAGTGTGTATTAGTATAATGTACACATAACTGTACACCTAAATATATAAATAATTAAAAATAATAGCTGGAACATTCACAGTATGTAACTTTGTGATTATCAATTATGGTATGGTTTATTTTTCTTTGCATTTTTTATCAAATGTTCTAATTCAAGCGTGTAGATTTTCAATAAATTATTTTGATTACAAAATTAGCTAATTAGGTTCATAAATCAATTGTGAATTAGAGCTACAAGTAATTTTGTTATAAAAAGTAAGACGTAACGTTCCAAGATTTGTCCCTCTGACCTACCTCTAACACTGCTTATTAATACTGGTAAGCTCTTGGCTTTTGTGGCTAATCTTTCGCGTAAAAATCGCTATTATACCGCTATTTATTATTTTCCACCGTATTTTTCTTCTTAGCCGGAGCGTGCTTGATTTTCTTTGAGGATTTTTATGCCACTCATTTCTAGACTAAGTGCTTCTGAAAGAATTATATATGACCGTTTTCAGTGGGGTGCTTTTCGCAATTAAGTATTCCATACAGATTTCAATTTTATATGACATTAATTTAGATCCGTTTTTTACTGATGCCGTCTTTTAAGTCATATTATAATTGAATTAATAAAATTTACCACAAGTTTAGTAATAAATAATTAGTTATGTCTACTTCACATTTTTAGTAAATATTTACAAAAATAAATCAGTGTTCCCGTTGGGAACATATTCTACAGTATATTTGTTGCCTTTTCGGTACAAATATACATTTTGAGCTTCCAGCACTCTCACTGACCGAACGAAACGCAACAATGCAAGCACTGTTACTTCACATCGGGTTTCAGTGAGAGGGTGGTACTACCCCGGGTGAGCCGACCCATTCATACTGAAACCAGTTATAGCTTCAGCGTGTCTCTACCACTACATACTGTATGATCTTATGTAACAAGTTACTAAAAATTGCTATAATCTGCCAGTATTTTAGATAAACACTTTAATGATTCTACTAATGTAGCTATACTTATGTTTTATTTAAAAAAAAAGCAAATTACTGAAATAAATCTACAATGCTAATTATAGTTATAGTATCGTACAATTCTTAATTAACTGTGAACATATTGCAGTAACACTTATTATTTAGGTTTGGAAACAAAAGCTGCGTTAAATGAACCGGTATACGTCCGTGCCGCTACTCCAAGCTGTAACCGACTAAGTTATGACAAAGTGAGGCATGCAGCCGGGAGGCGCTCAGCACGGTCGCGGCCGCGGCCTGCCTGCCTGCCTCTCGGTTCCGAACTCTTAAATTAGCGCTAACTTAGAACGTTTAGCTTCTTAAAGTCTTGTTTGTTTAAGCCATAAATACTGTACATTTTCTTATTGCATAAATTAAATATTCTTGATATTCGATTTTCCAGAGATTTGTCGACTATCATCAAATGTTTAATATAGGTTATAGGTTTATAAAATGTAATCTTCTAATACCTTTAAAAGATAATTCTTGTATATTTTATATTGATATATATTCAGGTTCTCGGAAACGGCGTCAGCGATTTCCGTGAAACTAAGTATGAAGGTGGTTTCGGGGACGATAAATCGATCTAGCTAGATTTCATTCATAGAAATTTTTTTACCTGAGTTTTCAAGCAATGAAAAAATATAACTAGAATATAAGGGTAAATTTCGCCACTGCTGTCAAAACAAAAATAGCTCAGATGGAAATCGGCTGTTTCAAAAATCCGTCTAACCACAGTTCAAATCCGATTGATAGCAAAAGAGATATCTTTTTTAAAATAAAAAATTATAATTTTGTGATTCAAACCTAACAGTTTATTTTAATTTAAACATTTTTTTTAAAGAACAGGGCTAGGCTCGGTCGTCCAGGTACTATAGTTTTATTCACCGATACAGATATCTATATTAACAATCAAATTTAATATTGCAGAAATAAATTGAAAAGGAATAACATCTACATATCTGTTCTAACAATTATCAACGGTTTGGTACCGGAAAACTGCATTTGACCAATGGGTACGTTCGTCAATCCAACTGCGGGGTAGTATTGAATGGACACGACCGGCCAATAATTCGATTTCGCGGTTATTTAGCTCGTTCAGCCCGTGCGGTGTAGGGTACAGGTGACCTCGCTATACTAATAAAACTGAACAACTCTATATATCTGTAAAATTTAAAATTGATACTAAGGTTATTATTTATCTTTAAGGTTATTATTAAGGTTATTATATTAATACTTGGATTTTATAATGTAATTTAATAATGAAAACTAAATTACAAGCTCAAAATAATCTTATAATAAATTCGAAGGTGATAGTGGGTTAATTTATTTATTTATTATATAATTGTTATCTTGAAGCTAAGGTTTGTTCGTAAATTGTATACACTGATTAAAATTAAATGATTTGAATAGCTATACATAATCATGCTTCTTTTTATTTTGATATATAATATATTGTCCGCCCTAAACTTTTTGACCACCCTGAATATAGCTGCTTAGATCACTAATTTGGGTAATAATAGGTATTTTTTTATATGTACAACATCGACATTACTTAAGGATAAATAAATGACAATTTAGATTCCTATAATACTACTTTTACTTTGCTGTGTATTAAACTCTTAATGATAATATGCGCAAGTCTGTACTCACGGCTATGTTCAGAGCGGCCAAAAAGTTTGGCGCGGACTATACATGTTCGCTATACAAAATGTTTGAAGCAATGATATCTGGTAATTGAGTTGTAGCTTTCGGTGAAGAAAAATATAGTGATGAAACCATAGCGTGCTGGTACGGTCCTTTCTAAGTTCATATGTCTACCTAATACCCTCAAATTGGAAATCTGTCGCTAGGTATATGTTGGTTCGTTCTGGCACCTTCCGTTGAGAACCAGTTCACCTAGGTTTAGCATGTTTACCATATTACATCACAATTAACACCAAATGATATTGTGGTCAAACGTTAAAACCTATAACGTATAAATAAATATATGCTGTAGCGATTGGTCTTATTAATAAATTTATATAGCTTAACCTCGTAAAATTTTAGGTTGGCGTTAGTAAAGTGCTGGATAGTTATGGGGAGATCTCCGGATTTATAATCGTTGTTGTGGAAAGCATATTTCAGTTAGACAGTGCAGGTGTGCCATTCGCTGCAACTTCGATTAATTCTCATAACGAGGCAGGTCCATCACGAGCTCGCTCGTTTGTCTCCTGCACGGCTATAAATACATCAGCGTACTTGCAATTTAATCCGTTCTGCTCGGTTCACGTAAAACGGTGCTCTCTCCCTCGCTCTTGCAACAATTATAGGTTTTCGGCCAACGATAGAACCCAATTAATCTCTTTCTCGAATGTATCTACTATTCTTTAAATTAGAAACATATTAGTGAATAATTAATTATGTAACGACAGGTTATTTCACCAAAACATTAAATTTTTGTAAATATAAATGTCATTTATATTGGAGTAAAACGGTATATATTTTTATTAATATGTTATAATTTACCTAGAACAGCGAAATATTGTCGTAACATTTTTTTAAGTAATGTAACATACTTAATAAATAAGACAGCCGATAAAATTTCTTCTATTTCTATTTTTAAAGGCTGTTTTCCATTGTAATATTTTATTAAGCTTTAAGATTCGAGAACTTGTCAATGACTTATCTTTATACAAAAATATTTACTTGTTATGTATTGAATATTTTGATTCCAATCGATTATAGAAACCATTTTAAAAGAATATAATTTTTCAATTACTAAAAAATGAGTTGTACGCTGTCTTCGCAATTTTATTGCTACACCGTTACTATACATTTCAAATTATTAGTACAAAATATCAAAACTGAATTAATTACTCTTTCGGAATTAATTAATTGGTGCATAAGTAAAATAAATCATAATATAAAACTTTGTTTATCAATAAAATCAATAAATATTGTTGTTTGTTACTAATGGAAGATCTCATAATTAACGAACATCCATAGGATGATCAGGCACGTAACAACTGGGTCGAAATACGAAAATTATGCGATTCATAGGTGAATCTGTTCTAAGCATGTTAACAGGGTTTGGAGGTTAGTGGTGTGTTTCCATCCATGTCTCTGGACGCAGTACACAATACATTAATTATCCATCCACAACATTGTAGGTGACTATTAATTGGTGTAATGTAATGCATAAATATGCTTGATAGAGTTGTGTTGTGAATCATTATAATGTTAAATTAGTAATGCTAGTAAAGGTTTACGAGATATGACTCTCCAAGCAATACTAACGGATTGTACAATTGTGTTGTCCAGAAAAAGAATACGCAAAAACTGGAGACTTCTTAAATATAATGAGTTGGTCAAGACGGCCCTTATAACAGTTTTCCTACTTGAATCATGACAATAGAAATGCTTTAAAGTACTTGTTATTTTATTACGATGCATATTATAGTATAAATATGGGTACTCATATCTACTATACAATCTGAATTGGTCCTCAATTTATATGATAAATTATATTACTTATAAGCTGGTCCTTTTTAGTCCGTTCATTTTTAGGGACACGGTATTTTCTAAAAGTTGTAAGTCCATATTTTTTTTCTAAGTTTATATGAAAATTTATCAATATTTTCGAAATTTACTTTAAGGGCATACCGTGCCCCCGCTTGTCCATACAAAAAGGCTTGGTTTTAAGACACCAACTTGTAATATTTAATTCATTTATTCTTATAACAGTCAAAGTAACAACTAGAGAACTACACAGTTGTAAGTATTTTAATTGTATTCACTATTGGTGAATTTTTAATTTATTCATGTGAGTAGGTAACCAAATAATATTTGTAATTAGGTTCACGTGAAAATAGTCTTTTTCTTTCTTGGGAATTCTTTGTTTATCCGGTTTAAAAATAGTCTACTTGTGGTCAAAGTCAAGCTACCTAAAAGACGTTTTATAGGTATTAGTTATGCTTACGGCTCCGTATGCGTTTGTTATTATTTGTTTCTATTGTTATTTGTTACATAATTACTATTATTTGTAATAATTAGTTGAGTTATAGCCAAAAGGATAATATTCACTATGTTCAAATATCAATATTCACGACAACTGATTGAAAACTACGAAAGTTGATAAGCTTTAGTGCAATTAAGTGAACATGTATATGTTGATTGGATGGTAGTTTAAATTATTTTTTGACACATATTATAAATATCACAAACTAGTGATCATCGGTCAGCTGCCCGGAATCCGCTCTCTTTTAAATGTTATACAAAAATACTAAAAAGTAAAAATACATATCATTTTAATTCCAAATTATAATTTAAAAATCAAAATAATAATGTCAACCGATTTATATGAAATTTTGTACATGATACTGATAACGACAAGTGGAAAATAATTGCGGCTTAAAAATCGCGTGCGAAGCCGCGGGCAGTTGCTAATATATAAAATAAATTATGTCTAGAATAATTAGTCCTGGACTACTTTAGAACATTGCTATAGTTCAATCAATTGTGTTGCATTAGTAAAATATGTTTGCAATTGAAAGTGCCAATGCTTGGCGAACAAATCAAAACATAGGTCAGCGGAGGCACGCGAGCTGCGAACAGTGCAACTGACAGCCCTCAATCACTCCGCTATGTGACACGTGCGACAGTTGTTCCTACAAGTTTTTCGAATATGAACCTTGTAACACTGGTTTAAATTGTATTTTTAATTTTTTTTGGTGAAACTGGAACGTTCCGAGTTACGCTTGCAGTCTTCTTTGTATTCAAGTCGTTCCATTCAAAGAGATAACAACGTGCTCCGAGGCGACAACGGGAAACAATTACCCTATTACAAAAGGCCTTAAGGATTCTAATTATGAGTGGATCTTTTCATCCGTAAACTCAGATCGGATACGAAGCCTCCCCATTATTGCGTCCTATAAACATTTCTGGATTTCATATCCGCGGCACGGCCGGGACCGTCTCGCTTATTACCCCTGCGCGGAAAAGAATAACATCGTTTTGGCACTTTTGACGCGAATTCCGGATGCCTACGTTCATATTGTGCGCCGTTAATATTCTGAGCAACGCGTCCGACCTTTTTTATTTGTATCTAAAATTGAACATTTTGTCGCAACAACGAGTGCGTGCGTCTCTCCCCTTCCGTGGCACAATGATAGAATTTCGGAAGAATATTGAAGTGATAATCATGAACATTATTGACTGATAATATGTCCTCACATATTCATCCTTAACCTACATATTCACTGTACAAATTATCCTTCGAATATCGGTCATATACTTTATCCATATTTCCCGTTCGTACGCATTTTGTTCCGATCTCATCATATTCTTTCTGATAATAAATACAATAGCATTGAACCATTTCGCTAAAACAAAAATTAAATTATTCTAATGCCTTAATATTAGAAACGCGATTAAAACTACACGCAAAATATATTATAGACTAAAACTACGGAGACTTCATCCTGTGACATTCGTCATTAGGTTGTAGAGCCACGCTGAAGCTATTACTGTTTTCAGCATGAATGGGTCGGCTCGCCGGGGATGTACCAACCTCTCTTAGAAAACCGACGTGAAGTTACAGTGCTTTCAATGTTGCGTTTCTTTCGGTCAGTGAGAGCGCCGGAAGACCACCTCCTTCTCCTCGACTCCCAAATTCTCTATTCCCCCCTCCCAAAAACACAGAATGGCACCGCACTTGCGACTCCCCTGGTGTTGCTAGTATCTATGGACGGTGATGATCACTTACCATCAGGTGATACACCTGTTCGTTTGCCTCCTATGACATACTTTTTTTTTTAAATTATCATTATGACTGGCCATACCACATATACCTAATGCCAGTTGCTAATAATAGCAACTTTTTATACCTTATCAATTTTGGAACGACGTACAATTATTGTGTATTAAATAGGACTAACATCAGTTTACAATTAAGTAAAATTGTAATTTATAGTATTTTTCTTGGGAAATCAAAAAGTACAATTGATGATTTTTATAGGTTTTTTTTCAATTACGCAAAGTACTCCAAAAATTATTGTATCTTACCAATGAGGAATAACATAAACTTCCCGTATAAAAGTTGTATAAGATTTGGTTAAGGCCTTATAGAGTTTTATTTTATTTTATTCGTGATAGCCCTTATAATAGTTAACTACTATACTTTTTAGAAAAGTAGTTGAAATACTATACGTATTATATAATACAAATAATAATAAAATGTCGTAAAATTAATAAATACTTCTTGGAATCGAACTCAATTCAATTAATTTACCTGAGGAGTATATAACTTATTGTAATATATAGAGACGGCACTAAGTAGATTCTAGAAATATATAATCAATAATATCTAATTGGGCTGAAAGCTAAAAGACGTTTAGAATCCACCCAGATTCGGTGTAAGATAAACAGCATATGGTGCTGGAATTATAGAAGTAAACATTGGCAAATATTGGTTTCTTTATTCAAAAGAGAGAGTTGGTAATTATACACAAATAACTGAGTGTAAAATTTATTTCTACAGAAACTGAAATTATCAAAAAAATGAGTTGTAGGAATTAAAATAAGGAAACTTTTATTGTTACTCCTGTTTTACATTCCACAAACCGGTGTAGTTGACGATACATGTTCATTGGTCACTGTACTGCGAATTGGAAAATAATTTACTATTTTATTAAACACGCTGTAGACCGATACAAAGGAAACTACAGATTCAATTGAATAATCTGACCAACGAACATATATGGACTCAGTTTAACGCTGACCTAATGAAATGTGAACGAGTTCTTGAGTTTTATTTTATGTCATAGAAGTCAAACGAACAAGCAGGTCACCTGATGTTAAGTGATCACCGCCGTCCATAGACACTAGCAACATTAGGGGAGTTGCAAATGCGTTGCCAATCTATGTTTGGGTGGGAAAGGAGAAAAGGGAGGGGGAGGGGTGAGGGGGAGGGGTGAGGGGAGGAGTGAGGGGGAGGAGTGAGTGGGAGGAGGAGGAGGAGAGGAGAGGTGAGGTGAAGTGGGCTTCCGGCGCTCTCACTGACCGAACCAAATGCAACAGTGCAAGCACTATTACTTCACGTCGGTTTTCTCTAAAAGGGTGATACTACCCGGGCGAGTCGACCCATTCATGCTGAAACCAATAGTAGCTTTAGCTTGTCTCTATCACCTACTACTCAGTAGATACTTTTTAAACATTACAGTAATTTATATCATTCTGCTAACAGCACCTAACAGTACCTGAACTTGTAAAGATAAATCTATACATAAGAAAATATATTTCTATTTTTTATGCAGATTATTAAGAAAAGGAGAACTATAAAAATTCTACGTTGAGTTAAATAACCCTGTAAAGGCAGAAACCGTTGGACAAATGATGAGAAAGCAAAGTAAAACAACAAACAACAAGCCTGGCTGGGAGCGGCGTTTCTCGGTAACCTCTACAATTTACGCCGTCATTATTCAAAGTTTTGAGAAAAGTCAGTTTTGTTAAATTACTTATAAAAAACGAAATTTTTCATCAATACGATCTTGCGAATTTGCTGAAGTCGGCGGGCTTCATATTGAAGTGGCAAATTCGCTAAGATAAGGGGAGGAGCGGACAAATTGTAATAATTGCAAGAGAAGATAAGGAGTGACACCAGAAAACAAATGAAGGCGGATGGTCGCGGAGCGGCGACGCGTTATAATATAATCAGGAAATGGTTAGATGAAGTTAGGCAATTTCATGCTGCTTTTTCAAATTAGTTTTCGATACTATTGGTCTGGATTCGTTGGATTTTTCTTCACGTGTTACTATGTAGATATTATTATTTAGTACCTGGACGACCGAGCCTAGCTCGGTTCTTTAAAAGACATTAATAAATTAAAATAAAATGTTAGGTTTGCCTCACAAAATTAGTATTATTTTACCAAAAAAAAAAAAAAAAAAAAATTAAAACAGATAATATAGCTCTTTTGTTGTCACTCGGATTTCGAAGCCGCCGATTTTCATCTGAGCTATTTTTGTTTTGACAGCAATGGCGAAATTTACCATTATATGATAACTATATTTTTTTATTGCTTGAAAAATTGATAAAAAAGTTTTCCCCGAATGCAATCTAGCTAGATCGATTTATCGTTCTCGAAACCATCTACATACTAAGTTTCACGAAAATCGCTGTCGCCGTTTACGAGATACTGAATATATAACAATATAAAGATATACAAGAACTGCTCGTTTAAAGATATTAGATTAGATAGATAGATATGTATTTCTTTCTAAACGTCAAAAACTATATTGAGTGTTGTGTAAATATTTTAGATTGTAGACGTAAAAAGCTTAAAGGTTCCACGCATCAAAATCAATCTATAAGTTAAGTTTGCCATCATTGGCGATTCGTGAATCGCAAGGTTTCTTTAATTTATGTAATATAAATGTAGGTGCTTTTATAGACTAATATTGAATCTATCATTATTTTTTACGGCTGGTTTTTTCAACTCAACTCATTTTTTCCCAACAAAAAATTTAAAACTAGAAATTTTGATTCAAGAGATATCAGTTGTAAAGAACAAATTATTGGGTAATGTTACTACTATTTTCTCGCGGTTTAGCTCGTTTTAATGAAGATTTAACCTCTTCCTCGAGAATTTATTTTCTGGATTAAGTTACCCTTTGTACCTGACAACGTGTATCCAAAATTTGATGATGACCGGTTGGGTAATTAAAGAAAGCGTAATTGATAAACATACATTCGCATTTATACCATTAGTTAGGATTGCATATTGAGTCATACA
>JACEII010000014.1:3611963-3689407 GCA_014332785.1 Antheraea mylitta
AAATAAAAGACAATGAGTTCTACCCTTATTTTTCCCTATCCTATCCTATCATATATAGTTTAGAGGAATTTACCCGACACAAAATACATATAGGAGTTGTTGAGGCACGCATGCTTGGTACACATGCATGTTTCAATAACTCATATACGTATATCCAGATAGCTTAGCTTAGGTTAGCTCAGATAGGTCGCGATTTTTGCACAAAACAGGCGACAGCCCAAGCCGAAGTGTGCCGTGTACCCTTGAGTTAGTCGCCCAAACATTCCAAATCGGCTGAGTGCCATCAGCGCTCGCCTCAACAGTTCGGTGAAGCTGTAAAGACCTTTCCAGGTCAACAGCGTTTTCAGTTCGAGAAAAAAAAAGTTGCGACAATAGAGTTTTCACATCACAACTACTCGCCATAGTTTTGCACCTGAACAGTTTATAAAAATTATGAATAGTCTTGTTTTTATAGGAAGCCAGAGAATTCGTTTTAGTATAGCTTTGTTAAAAGAAGAACACATTTAAATAGCATAATTTATAATTGTATAATGTATTGACCACGGATACACGATATGTATGAGGTTGTATATAGACATTTATTAACAATTCATGAACAAGTAAATTATTGCACTCAGTTTAAATATTTGTTTGACACAAGTGCGGTAATGGTACATGCTAAAACTAATTGTGTGGTAAATCGGAGTGGACAGCGATATACAAACTTTCCGCACGTATAAATAAATAAACGGGCTTATTACAGAATACCTTTTATTATTGGTGTTATTAATTTGTATGTTTTGGTTGTTTAAACAATTTTCATAACGTGATTTTTTTAATTGTTCCTGTGGAGCTAAGAGTATTCTATATTTTACCAAATTTAAGTGATTATTAAGAGCCTAAACTACCAAATAATTATTTCCCGTTTTGTCCATTATGGTTTAAGCGTTACTCGTATAACACTTACAAAATGTAATCTTACTCTATTTGTATTGCTTATACTACTTGGATTTCACTCTGAATTGTAGCCTTATATGAATCTGAAAATGACATACAAATTGGTTCAGTCGTTTTCGAGGGAGGTTCAATTAAAGAATCAAGAAAATGTTCTTAATATATGAAATATCTTTTATTGCGATAAATCCTAATGTATCTATACGATTTGTGTATTCTAAAAATAGGTTCTTTACATACATAAACTGGTGAAATATAACTGACCATGAAAAAATTACTTTTTAGATCAATTTTAATTAATATTGATATTTAGATTTATTTTAAATTATCAATGGTGCATCGATAATTAATCCAAAATATTTTTATGATAAATTTTGTTTTTAAACCAAAATTTAATGATTTATTTTATCTTTAGTAAATGATTTTATTGTGTTGTATATCTGGTTATAGCTATATTTAAACCAAATTAAATAAATAATTAAACAATTAAAACAAAGGAATATTTCTTTAAAATTACACAGAAATTTGATGTCAGATTTTATGAAAACGTTTATCAATATTGCTTAGTATGCAAGTCTTGCTTCTCAAGCAGAATTTAAAATAACCGTTTCTTTCTTCAATATTTCCTAGATAACCAAACGAAATGTGTTGATGTGATGATTATCGAAAAGAGCTTGTGATGTCCATAATATTTTATTAAATGTCATCCGCAATATAATGAGGTACGAGGGATCTAACATCTGTGAAAGAGGCGCTACAGAAATATGTGCGAAGTGTTATGGAGTGCCGTTGTAAGTCAATGAAGCGGCAAATGGGGTGTTCTCGCCGCTTCGCTGAGGGTACACTCTAATAAATAAAATTATGCCTCAGAAATTACAAGAAAACGCGTATCGGCAGCAAACCCACAAGATTGGATGTAGGATTTTTCTTTTTATCTTGAACTGACTACGCTATTACCTAGCAAGGTCTTAACAGCTTCACCGGACTACTAAGGCGAGCGCTTAGGTCACTTAACCGATTTTATTTGACAACTAGCTCAAGGGTGCACGACATACCTCGGCTTGGGCTGTTGCCTGATACGTGCAATTTGCAACCTATCTATGAGCTGACCTAAGCAAACTATTTATACATATATGAGTTGTTGGAACATATATTTGTATCAAGCGTACATACCTCAACAACTCCTATATATATTTCGTATCGGATAATTTTCTAAACTATTTCAGTTTGATAAGGGAAAGAAACAAAACCCTTCCACTTTTATGTGTAAGCGTGTATCGTGCACGTGTGTGGAGGTGATATGTGTAATGTTGTTGTAGTGATGTAAGATTTAGTATCACTGTATCGAGCGAGCAGCGTACTCAAGGGTTCCATGCTAGGGGAACGGACCGAGGCTTGAGTCGCTGCCGCGTGGAGTCTAATCTGGTTCCGGTATTGGATGTTGGAGGTTTCAACGATAGCCCACAGTAATTATTCTAGACAAGCTTACAGAAAATGTCTATTGTGTAGGTAGAAATAATATTACTTAATTACTTCTTCGGCTGAAATAAAAATGTACACAATTTTGTAGTAGTTGAAATAATAAAAGCAAACGATGTAATAGAATACTGTAAATTAGCTTTATACTGTATTACTATCCTCCGTTCTGTTAAAAGATTAATCTAGAGGTAATGAACTTAGTAATTGGATATACCTAGTCTAGAGAAATCTGTAGACTTTTTATAATAGCTTTTAGTATATAAAATACTACGAAGTCCAATGGAATATCTTGCTAGATTTTCTCACACACATTTAATGTTTACAGTTACTTCTGTCCAGAGATTTTTTTTTGCTAGTATTTTGTTTATTTTTTAAGATATATCCCGATATTTAAACTGTCTGATTTATATAATCATTTTTTCATCTTATTTTTGTCTCCACAAATTTTCTATAAATCTAATCTTTATTAAACACAATAGTATATTAAATTGAATTTCCATAATCCTTTTGAAATCAGTTAATAGATATATAATTTACCAGATAGACTTAATGCATTTTGTTAAATATTATTTTTACTAGAGCATGGAGAATATCTATTTTTATGTTCAAGTAACCTATTTTTAAATTCTGTTAGCAAAATCTCAAATAACAATCGGTGACTAAAAGTGAAGTGTTATTTTAGTAAAAATGAAAATAATTTACTAGGACAGTAAGACGTTGTTCCGCCTTGGCTATAAAAAAACCTTGACAAATTATATACCAAAACTTTCCTTCGAGAATCATTTTATCTACTGGTGAAAACCGCAAGAAAATTTATTCAGTAGTTTTTACGTTTCTCGCGAACAGACAGACAGACGCGGTAGGGGACTTTTTTATACTATGTAATGTAATGATGTTGATAAGAATATAAAATTATAAATGAAGTGTCATCTCAAATAGAAATGACAATAAATTTACTAATGAATATTACTGATCAATAGTTGAGTAATTAGGGTGGGTAGGCACAATACAAATAAACGATTTATCAGTTGTATTGTGCTTTAGGTAAGCTAATGGTCTGTCTCATTTATCGCTGATAAATCAACTTGTCTATAAGAGCAATAATTATAAAAAACATCCCGATTTAGAAACATTGTTCATCTGTGCTCCGCTCCTATTGGCCTTAGCGTGATGATATAGCCTATAACCATTCTCGGTGAATGAGCTATATAACACTGAAAGAATTATTCAAATCGGACCAGTAGTTCCTGAGATTACCCCCTACAACGTCACAACATCACAAACTCACAAACTTTACCTCTTTATAATATCATATAATATTATTAGTATAGATAAATATTATGGTATTAACTTGTAGATAAGGTAGGTCCTTAAAATGTCCTTGAGAGTTGCTATAAACTACAGAACCTACTAACTAGAACGTTTGGCTACGAACATTGTAATAATATGAACGATCTACCTTACTATTCTTAGTCGTAGAGTGGAGCATTAAAAAGGAAATACAGTAGGCGAGGTTATATATTTTTTCATATGTCGTTTATATAAAAAAAAAAAAAATATTTTTGAATTCGGCATCCAGTTAAGTATAAAAATTATGTACTTAAAAAATGACGATAATTTTTTTTCTCCAACTGAATACGCTATTAACCAAGCTAAAAATATATATTTAATACACCCATAATGTTTACGAATATAATAAAAGTAAGCAATAAGTTACTAGATGTATTGTTTGATTTCCATATGTATCTCAGATTTAGTCAGGCTAAATGAAATGTCATTATAATAAATAACGTTAGAAAAGAGATATGAGAACACGAAGCACCCTTCACTATACTACGTGTGTTGTAGTTAGTTCACGAAAACAGGGATATCCAATTCGAAGATATCTTATTCTTTGAAAATAGAAGTGATCAACGACCTATGTTGGATATTTGGACTACAGCAAAAATATAATACCAGTATAAAAGAATTAAACAAAAATGTAATTATTACAAATAGTGCTTCATTAATGTAATAATATTAGACTGCCGAAACTAATACATATGAAACAAGAGAGCTTAAATTGTGTAATTTAAGTGTACGAGTTCAAGATAATGAGGTTTTAATTAGTTTTAGTTATTAGGTTTTGTAGGTGATAGAGCCAAGCTGAAGTTACTGGTTTATGCATCAATGGGTCGGCTCGTCCGACCTGTCCTGTGACCACCTGTGACCACCCTGTCACAGAAAATCGACGTGAAGTAACAGTGCTTGCATTGTTGCGATTCGTTCGATCAGTGAGAGCATCGGAGGCTCACCTACCCTCCCCCCCACAACACAGATTGGCAACGCACTTGCGACTCCCCTAGTGTTGCAAGTGTCTATGGACGGTGGTGATCATTTAACGTCAGGTGACACATCTGTTCGTTTGCCTCGTATGATATAAAAAATGATAGCTAAATAGTCTCTTCAAGTTTTAGTATATTGGCCAAATTTTAGAAAATAAACAATTTTGTTACTTGACTACAATAACATCCAAGCGCCCCTATTCTGTGGACACAATATTAAAATGATATTGCTTATACACTTACCATTAAGGCAATACGTTCCACTAAATTAAGACAAATTTACTTAGGTTTTGTTACGAAAGATGATACCTTATACATGAAGGTTATTAATAATATAATAACATGTAATTTTATCCAACGCGTCGTAATAAGTTAATTAGGATTTATACTGTAGATGTATTATATAGAAAATAAGTTTTATTTTGGTCATTTTTGTATTAGCTTTGTATTTGTATTAGTAGTATTATAAAACCGAAGCAATTGTTTTATTCAATTGTGACTTGAAAATTTATTTTCGCATTTTATTCCGGAACACTATCTTTATACACGCAAACCTCCTTAGATACGAATCAATTACCATACAAACCATAGGGTAGAATGTACGCTAAAAGAAAATGAAGTATTCATTCATTAAACTGATTCTCAGGGCAGGTTGATTGCTTGACGAGAATCGAGCATTGCCTAACGAACGAACTGTGAATGCTTATGTAACTGATGTACCACACCGCGTGACAACCTACACAATATTCGTGTTTTATAGAAAACTAGCTGTACCCGCAGCTCCTCACGCGTTTTTTAAATTGAATCAAAGAATTATAAAATTGCGAGACTATGTACAATTATAGAAATGCTCTTTGAAAACAACGAAACGCACGCCGCTTACAGTAATATGTAATGTGTACACTAGTTATGTATATATATATATATATATACTAACAGTGTGCCAAATGAGGTTTGTCATCAGCAGCGTATTTAGAACCTTACCCCATCATATAACTAACTCAGTGCTCCCTTACATTGTGTTAAGACACGAATGAAACAATTACTTAAAAAGTTATTATAAAGATTTACATCTACACTACATTTCTATTGTAAAAAAGATTTTGTGACTATAAAAAAATAAACGCTTTTCTGTTCCGCAAGAAATCGTATAATAGAGCTCTTTACGTAATACATTTATGGTCTAAGATCTTATTAGGAAGACCTCGTCTATCTTCAAAGTTACTCATAATTATAATGACGATAATAATTATGTCTCTAATAAAAAATAAAGAATGAGTTGAAGTTTTGCTAAATTTCATACAGACAAAGCCGCGGTTAACAGCTAGTCTAAAATAGAATAACTTAAATTACTTTTTATAAGGTTCGCTGTCTACTAGTGAAAGTTCCGTGAAAGTCGGTCTAACCGTTTTGAAGATGGTAAGCCACGGTTAATAGCAAGTATACATTAAAATTGCTTGAATTACTTTTTATAAAGTCAGCTATCGGCTAATGAAAGTTTTGTGAAGATCGATCTAACCGTAATCGAGGTAGTGCTGCGGGTGAAGCCACGGTTAACAGCTAGTGTAAATTAAAATTACTTGAATTACTTTTTATAAAATCAGCTATCTATCAATAACGTTTCTTGAAGATCGGTCAAACCGTTTTAGAGATAGTACTGTGGGCAAAGCCATGGTTTACAGCTAGTCTAAATTAAGAAAGGCTGAATTACTTGTTATAATGTCCACTATCTGTTGGTGAAAGTTTCGCGAAAATTAGTCCAACCGTTTTCGAGATAACATTGCAGACGAACCCGGGTTTAACACTTAGTCTAATTAAGAGTAACCTATGCCACCCGCAGTAATTTTAACCATCTGCTAGTGAAATTCCCGTCAAAATTGGTCCCGCCGTTTCGGAGATTACCCGGAATAAACAGACAGACAGACAGACCGACAAAAATTTTAAAAATTGCATTTTTGTTATCAGTAGCGTGTATACGTTCACACCCAATCAGTGAAAAACTTTTATTTTGCTTTTACATACAGACACTTCATTTTTATTATATGTATAGATTATAGAATATGACATAATTACAACAGAATATGAAAATATATTATACCATTTCTAAATGAATCATCAATTAAGGTAAATATTAGCTTGTATTATTTTACAAACTATATTTAAAAACAAGAGTGGAAACAACGGCTACCCTAACGACATTTCTGAGTCTCGATCCACAATTACGTCACTATAATTTCGTCTGGAAATTAAGGCGAAAAACTGAAATTTATTCATCTTTATCCCTATTACACGTATTCAAGGAAACCTAAAGAGCAAGTCGACACTGTTCACTTAAGCAGCAATTGCTCACCAATCGTCGTGCGATGATCTCGGGGCCCGTACCTAACCCCGCATCATTCACGATAATGGCGGGGCCTATGTCTCGACCGTAAATGTAAATCGGTCTAATTTATACGCGCGATAACGTCGCCGCACTGCTGTTAACTGTAATTATATTACCAAGCGAGGACGTGTTGATCAAAACCTCCGATTAAATGCTCGTGATGTGAAACGGGAAAATTTTTGCTAAGTTTCAGCAGAAACGGAAATAAAAATAACCGTCAGCCACGAAATTTTTTCATGTCAAAAATCTAAAACATTTGTAAAAAATGAACAATATAATATATAATACAGAAGAAGCCAGATTAAAAAAAATTATAATATTACATTTGTTTTTGTAATAAAATAAACAAGAGAAATTTAACAAACAAAAGAACCGTTTTAAGAAAATGCAACACAACCTCTTTTACTATAATTATGTACGTACCAGCTAGTATTGGATTGTTTTTTTAACTTTATTTTTGGCAATCAATCTTTCAGATTATTACTGCCATTGTCGCGTAGTCAATAATATTACAAGCGTCTTGCGATCACTTCAATATAGCGTCGTGTGAGTTAATATTCTAACAAGATGGTGGATCCCTTGTTAGAACCTTTCTGGGAGTTTTTGTGGCATCTCAGAATTTCATGCTCCGTAGTATTATTTTCCATTCCCTTCACTTATGCACAGTAAACTAACTATATTACGTAAAACACCACCAAATTTTCAAAATGTAGAGTCAAATAACATAAGATTATGAATAAAATATAAAACACACTACATGACAGACTAAAATCCCGACAAAAACAGTATTGGATTGTTTTAAAACTACAAATACTTCAATTACAATACATTTCCTATTCGATTTTGAAGAGTACTCTGGTGTATCTTCGAAATCTCAGGTGTGAGTCAGGTCCAATGCATATGCAAATTATTACAAATATGTTTACAAATGAGGAAGTTTTGACGTAATAAGCATTGAAAATAATTCGATCGAATTGAGAACCTTCTTTTTCAAGTCGGATAAAAAAAGTATGTAGTATTAATATTGATTATAAGTTGGTACCCGCGACATTATTCAGAAAATAGTTCCGTTGTTTCATGTGAAGTAATTATTTCATACGAATTCACTGTGGGCAGTCTTTTAGTTTTTCCACTACTTACTTGTAATTAGAATTTACTTCAACAAACCTTTTATCTATTTAAAATTAACTATTATATAGATACACGCAAATGTATCTAACCTGGATGATAATTTTAAAAGTCCTCTATCTTTCTGTAAAACTTTAGTATTAACAGAGGATTTAATACTGTTTAGGTGGTCACAGACAAAATCGTAAAAAGAGTTTGAATTATTTCCATGACAGTCAGAAACATTCCTGATATTAAGCTAGCATACAGGGACAATGCCCCAATGGGCAATCTATTTGAGTAATTATCCCCTAAGGGCTATTGTCGGCCATCTTGCTCGCGTGGAATGAGCCTTGTTCGCTCAATGCTGTCTGTTATGTACATGCTGTTGGTGATCTCTGCGACAGTGCTCGGGAGTGTGTTCAATGGCTAGACAAACACTTTGATGTCCTCGAATTCAGTAAACCATGATCTTAGTAAATTTACACTTTGTATTCACACTCTATTTGTCCGAAGTGAATCTATCTGAAAATAATAATAAATGCGACCTAGCTTAAATATACCAAATGATTAATGAATACAAGCGAAGTGTAAAGGGTCTGGGAGGGACCGATGTCGTTCAGTTTTTGCTGCAAGTCCTGATAGAAACGTAGTGTTAGAAGCGTTTTCACACAGGCATATATCACAATTTGAACATTTCATTTTCCTTCTAATGTTTCTGATTCGATCATAATTTTATTTGAATCTTGACTATCTTTAACAAAATATCACCACTGGCCAGAACAAAATTATGTAAATAAACATAAAAACGAATACGAAGGGAATAAGGTTGACAATGTATTTTAAAATTAAATTATATGAAAATAAAACATAGAATAAAGTCATCAATTTAGTGGCTTAAGATTTTAGTAACAAATTATCTGCCTTATTGACATGCTATCTAATATAATTTAGGCGCAAAATACAATGAATATTTGATTTACAATGCTAAAATTATTTTTTATTGATCTCACCTCTACCGTAATTATTCTAATTTAACATATCTTTACGTAACGTCTGTATAGATTTTACAAATATTTTGTACTTGTTGGTTATACAAAATTATATAGCAATCTCAGTTGTCATGATTCTTTATTAGAGAATATTTTGCACGTCTGTAACTGATTAAACCAGTAACTTTGCATTAAACCATTTCTGTAATAATAATATTAGTTACTGGTATTAATTTACCATTGTTGTATACTATGCTATCTATTGATACACCTTAAATAAATAAACAAGTGAGAGTAGCATTGTGGGAATTTGAGCAAAATTGGCTATTCATTAAACAATGGTCGTTCAACGTTATTTGATAAATGAATTGATGTTTGACGACATTTGAGTGAGTATTAATTGCGCTTATTGGTGACGAGCTGTTCACTAGTTCGATTGTAAATTACCTTAACAATGCACGTTTTGATACGGGTAATATAAAAATAATATTGATATCGAATTCAGATTTCTAGCGATAATGGCTTAATAGCAATCCGTTCGAACGATATGTTTTCAAATATTCAGTATCCGATGAAAAAAACATGTATAACCCATAGAATACTGTATTCCTGAAGCTAATTTTGCTAGATAATTGTTACCAGCATTAAGTTTATTAACTTATTTTAGGTCGCCAATGTGTGTCGCCTATAACTTTTAAAGAAAAGTCCTTTGTCTAAGCTTAGACTATTACTAATTTAACAATATCGCCTTTAATATCATATAAGACTGCCGTCGTTAGATACCGTGTAACTAATTAGAAAAGACTGTGTTAAATACGTGTCTAACCCTTAAAAAACGAGAAATAACAAAAATCATTAATGAACGAGATAAAGATGTTTAATTACATGGCTATATAAGTTAACAATCTCAAAACCAAAGTCTGACTGTGCTTTATCTGACGCCAAATGTTTCAAAGGAACTTTTAACGAGTTTAAAGTTGGGCCAAGTGTAGTGCACCCGCAGCGCTTCCGTGGCTTAAGATTAATTAAACAATTGCACGATGGCTTCTTGAAAACACTCCGACATGTCTCGGCCTGTCGTCTCCAACCTTGCCAAATTAAAGCCATAAATCAAAATACGACGACCGGAACGGAAATGTAATAATAAAGAAATCTGCTCGAGAAAGACTACAGGACAGGGTAAAATTAATACATTTCTATAAGACTGTGGATTAAGAAAACAATAAAATATGTTATAATATTTATAAGTAATAAAACTAACTATTACACATTCTTGAGATATAACAATTTTCCAATACAAGAACTATTTATGTGTAAATGTCGCATACCATGTTGTAGTTTAATTATTTACTCTCTATTTAATTTATTGAAGCGAGAAGTAAAGAACGTAATGTAAGCCTTTCGAACAACAGTAAAATAATGAAATTTCAGAGAATGACTGGAGTACATTTCGATTATTTGTGTGGAACAAGTCGGAGTGAAGTTGGAATTTACAACGGGGGAAGGTGGGTTAGTAACGTCGGGTTCGTTTGGGGTGCCTCGTAATTCAGTCTCGATTTATGTGCGTGCGCCGGTGACGCTTTAAGAGATTAGTCGGTATTCGTTGTATATTGTTACATTCTGTGTACATTACGAATAATAAAATAAAATTCGATCTGCAAGTGATATGATAACATGAGAGACGACGGGCTCGTCCAGCATCTAAATAGAGCAGTTTTTTAATTTATTCCTCACTAATGAGCTTATACAGTAACTGAGGGTAACCTAGATCATAGTTAACCTATATACATAAACATACGTTTCTTTAAATTCATTGCAAAGGATTCAAACTAGATAAATCGATGTGGAAACTCTTTACCTGAAACGATAAATTAGACGACACATACGTGATAACATATCTATATATTAATTCGCGGAGAATCGATTTTGTAATAATTTTTAAGAAGGTTGCGCTCATATTAGTGCATGTGATTTGGAATAATTCAAGTTCATATGTAAAAAGAGTGCAAAAAGATAAAATGTATAACAAATACATTAAACTAAATAAAATAAGTCATTCATTGTTTATGTTTATACTGAATGTCAAACATATTAAGAACGCGGTCAATTACTCTAAATAGAGATTGTCACTAAAGAAGTTATATTGAATATGTATGTATTACATGTATGTAGTATTCTTAAAATACATAAAAGATTAAAGCGTAGTAACTTGCGTAGAAACGTAGTTTTATTAATATGCGCAATGGTTATAGAGGTACATAATTAATAAAAGTTACTCAGCAACGTTTAAACTTAAAAAAAAAGTTACAGTCGAATTGCAACCGCAAGCAATGTAATAATGAAATTGAAACTGCAAGAGTTAGAACATCAATATTAACATTGTACTCGTGAATGGTTCGTTAACCTTATACAATCTAAATCGATATAAACATATAGTACCTGTCTACGTAAATCACTAGTTCAAAAATTGAGCGCTTGTAGCATAGTAGGTGGAAAGTTTCGCCAAAGTTTACAACTTGAACAGATCCGTGCAGCGAACCAGTATTGAATTTGTTTCCAACCGATTCCGCATCGACTATTGCATAGTTCACCAATGACAGAATACAAAATCAACAGCTGTATTGAAACCATTACGAATGACTTACGGAGCGTGCTATTCACAAAGCCGAACTAATTCGCATTTAAATTCGATTCTTTATTGCCTGAAATGAATATCAATTGTACTAAATCTATTAATACTTATAAATTATTAAAATCGCAGCACGTACCTACTTACTTATAATAGACAAATTGGAATATTTTCTAAGAAAGAAAATTGTGTAAATATGAAGTATGAAATGAAATAATCTTATTGTTTTATAAATAGATATTATAAATTACAATTTGGTTTGATGAAATGTAATGAAAAGAATATTATTATACGTCAGGGTGAAATTGGATTACTACATATTTTTACTATAACGTGTATATTTCTTTAGCACGCTCTGTTACCTAAACGGCTTGATAGATTTTTAACATATGAGATGACTTTAAATTCGTCTTTATTATGATATATTATTAAACTTTATTTAAGTATGACGATTGTGAATAAATATATAGGTTATGTTTTACATTCGGATCTCTGTTCATCTTATTCGGATCTTTTCTCCGTGTTGTTTTACTGTAACTAACCTTCCTTTGTAACATATTGTTGAATATCAAAATTATACAACTGTGTGTCTATAAATTATGACCCTTTTTAAACGAAAATAATTGAAAATATTAAAACGCTTTTGTATTCATAATTTGTTATAAAATGTTCATAAACGTTTGGCAGTGATAGTTTTTAAACTATCAGTGTGCTGTTACTATTTAACACAACATTTCAAATTAGAGCTGAACATAAATATTTACAAAATTAAAATATATTACTAATAAATTGTATTATATCAGTATATATAAAAAAGAATATTTGAATAGTTTAAATTTTCGATCATTTCTCATTTCATTATTAATATTTTTCGACAAATTCCTTTATACCAAGTACTCATACTCAACTTAATAATATTTTATTGTTGATATATTAAAATATCAGGAAGTATCTCCATCATGATCATGAAGGGGTTTTTCAAGCCACCGCAAAAGGAGGATCCCGTTTTCACCATTTCTTTTTACTCTGTGTCATACTTATCTAGATTTTTCTGATAGATATCACAAATCAGTCTGATGGCAATTCGTCTTATCGTTGGTGTTCCTACAATCGGCCTGCACTCTCGGCCATCATTCGGTCAAAAACCTACTTCATCTGCCCTCACCACATCTGACCAAGTGCTTGCTCAATGCTACTTATGTTGAATTATACGCATACCGATTTCGTCCACTTTGTTTTACAAGGAGTATGTAGTGAAGTAATTGAGAAGCAAAAAAACGTAAAACGTTCAGTATAGGACAACGTTTACAGTGTCCGATCTGAGCAATCTGATGAAAATCATGGTGGTATAAGAAGCTTATATGTATAAGAAGCTTATATATAATAGTATCTACAAATATGAATGATACCGGGTCATTACAGGTTTTAGAACCATAAAGAATAATGTTGAGAATATTCTATACATCGTTAGTTTTGTTATAATATTTAATTTATACACTATTATATGAACTTTATATAATAAATGAGACTAAATTGAGAATAAACTTTATAATAGTAGTAGCGGTCCATGTGGACGTTGTCCTGCTTTAACAATATAGGAATAACACAAAAATTTAATAAAAGACGAAATCATTCAAATGAATATGTTTATTATTTTTATTCAACCTAAAATACATAGATAAAAATTAATTTTATTACTCGAGTGGTATCAAACGGTCCTGTGTCAACGTAAAAACCCCACTTTGATCGCGCAACTAGGGAGTTCGTTTAAAATTAACGAAGTTATTATAACAACGATTATTATGTTGTATTTCTTATACGACTATTATTCTCCAAAAAAATAATCCTAAACTAACCTTTTTTTATAAGGCGATTCTACAAACTACAATAATTTATAAAAATTCTAAAATCCAACCGCAGCGCCACCTACCGGGTCCAGTTATGAATCTAAATCATTCTCGGATCCATTGGAACACAAAATTTCATCAGAATCATTCCAGCCGTTTAGGAGGAGATCAGTGACACACACGTACAAAAGAGATTTATATATAAAGATTATTAATATCTATTGCATTGTAATAATTGAAAAAGGTGCTGTTTACTGTACATTCTTTTATTATTAGCCCTTTAACTATCTCCTGATAAATGTAAAACTTTCGTCTGTGAAATAACAATAGTTATTTGGACAGAGAATCAGAGTAAACAATATGTTTTTCTATAACACAAGTTGATTGCGTTTAGTAAATAAATAGGAATATCTTACTAAAAACAAGTGATTTTCATACCACGTGCGAATATATGAGAACCTCTATTTAATACATACGTTTAATGATTAAGCCAATAATTGCGTCCTAAATTTTAATAGGTCATATCGATATAGCGGTCTGTGGTCGTATTCATTACCCTATGGGGTTCATAGTAGATCGGCCTGCGAAGGGGTGAGGGACGGGACTTCATGGCGTCAGGCACGGGCGGTGGGGTCGGAGCGGCGGGAATGTAATATCAGTAGAGTGGTGATATTGCGGTTTCTAACTCGCGCTAACATGCCATGGAGTCGCTTGCTTATCAAATGAATCGGAATGAAGATATTATATTCTTCTGAGTGTTCTATAAGTTCTATATTAAAATATCAAATTATTAGTTTTAGTTTAATAAATAATACATACAATACCTATTTCTAACATATGTCAAATTCTCATGTAATAATGTTGACCACATTTAATAAAATTATACAAGTTATGTTTTTTCTTCTTCCAAACACAACTTCCAAAAACAAATACATAATGTTAAAGTTCATTTATTCATAAAATCGAAGTGATATTTTTATTGAACTTAATTTAAAACTTTAAATCTCTATTTACGGCTGTGTTCGTATGTAGTACTCCAAAATGGTCGGACAGCACTAACAGTAGTGAGCGAGATACGGTTTGTAGAACTAGACTGAGACTCAATCAGTGTAATTATTTATACGTCCCGTATAAGGAGCATTTATTTTATCTCTATATATACTTTTTATAGTAATTTAAAGATAGTTGTTATATTAGAAGTGTATGATGTACATAATATTTATTGTATATTGGCGAATAATATTAATAGTATAACGTAACTAAATATTTCTATATAATAGTCCAAACAAATGTGAGTTTACAAGAAAATAGACGGGGAATGACTATACAAAACATGATTAGCCACAAAGTATCTTATAATAAATATAATATATAAACTATTGTAATATATACTCTTATATCATTTGTTGATCAACAATCATTTGTAGATTCTCTTTTCATTTTTTGTTACAATCCCATGGTGTAAATTAAAATATATGAATTTTATGTTAAACCAGCTACTGCCTGCGACTTCGTCCGCGTGGAATTATTACTTTGGGTTAACACTAACACGCAGAGGAAGCTCTCAAATGTACAGAAAACGAATTTGAGACATTCTTCATTGGTGCTCCACTCCTATTGGTCTTAGCGTGATGATATAGCTTAAAGCCTTCTTCGTTAGACTAGTTATGTAACACTGAAATATTTTTTCAAACCGGACCAAGTAGTTCCTGAGATAAGCGCGTTCAACAAAACAAAGAAAGCCTCTAGCTTTATAATACTAGCATCTATATATATATATGAACTCCCAAAAATTCGGAACGATGATGGCTCATAAATAAACATGCTTGGACACTGCTTTGATCGTCGTAAGTTCCAATAAGCCGGAACTTTAGATAAAGGGGAAAAAATTTGAGCCGTCACGGTACGCCTGGCAGATGTGAAACATCGAAATTGTTGGAATCGAACGAATTTTAAATTCTCAAATTACACTATAGGTATGCGAGCTCAGTGCGTTAAGAGAGATTACGCTTAATTGTTTGCGCATGCCACTGTCGCGTCTTCGTCACGCCAACAGTCAGGTTTATCCGCGCCTATAGATGTTTCATATAAAACAAATCGTGATGAAAATTTTGCATGATGCTAGGGTTTTTTTTAGGCACGACTGATGTGCTATCACCCTTATGTTGAAAATTTGATAGTCCTATAATCAATCCTATAGGTGTGTTCCGGTGTCTGCTCTTGAGGACCAGTCTTTCCCTAGGGTTAGCATGTTAATAACTTAACAACAAGAAAGATTGTTAACAAACGCTAACCGCCATAAAGTATATATCAATAAAATATATCTCTCAAAAAGATCTAAATTACTCGATTCTTAATTACCGAAAGTTTAGACATTGATGAATAGTCATGACTTCATCGAATTATTATCCAGTAACTTTAAAGATCTGAAATAACAACAAAAGATTACATTTTAATATTCATAAACGGCATTTAATAAATGAATGAAACCCTCAACTGGGTATTTCCCGGTTTCAACGATAATAAAACCCGCCTACAATTGCCTCGATTTTGTTCTCTTTTATTCTAAGTTTTATTATTTTAATTTTAATTAAAAGTGACATTGTTTTGAGGATGAAGATTATGACAAGCCGCCAGCTTGACGCGAACAAAAAGATTTTGCGGAATCCGTTTCGTTTTAGCGCAGGGTTGGGAAAGGGTCAGGAATTATTCAAGTTTCGTTCGAGCTTTCTAAAATTTTTAACAAAGCTAAATCGTCATAAAGTTCAAAAGAGTATTAAAATGAATGCTGCTGTTAGCTATACATTATTTCTCAGTTGTTTATCTGTAGAATTTTGATGAGCAAACAAAATATACCATCGTAATGACGTAAAGTACTTCACGGTTTTGTATAAATATTTACTTCAGTTTGGAACTTTGTTGAATTGCCGAGAATATATCTTTTATTACATGAAAGGTTAAAATCTGATTGTTAGATAAAGAAATAGTTCCGTTCACTCATATGGTCTACCTATCGGGTACCTATCCGTTTAAATTGAATTTTAATATTACCTTGAATCTTAATATCAACCCTGTAACATGTTCTCGAGACGGACAAGCGCTGCGTATTGTTCTATTCAACTTAACTGTTGCTTTGATTGTCTGGTTATTTTATTCAACAGGTTCGTTAGTTTTAATTATTACTTTAATCATTTATTCTTAAGTTTAGTAAAAAAACATTATTATATACTATAACTTTTAGGGCTATAAAAGGTATATGGTTAAATGTTGTTACACGATGTATATCTATATGTTAATAAACATATGTTAAATTAGCAAATCTGCTTACTAACTACCGCTACGTAACTTAATTTCAATTTGTTTATTAGTCTGGTTCTCTTCAATATTATATACCATATAACTAACATCTTACGGTTAAAGTCTAAGCTGTTTCTGTGGCTCTACTCACAAGAACTTCAAACTTTATTTTGTAAATCATGAACGTAATTTAAATACTGTAAACAACCAATTAGCATATTTAATTAGGCAGACGTCATTATTACATTGTATTGACGTATCATGTTTATTGGCTTTGTCTGGAAAAGTAATAATTGGGATTCAAACATAAAAGTTACTATACATTTACGATACAGAATTTTTTTTACTTATTTGTATTCTTCAGTGGCGGATTTGTAGTCTTGGCCGGCCTAGGCCTCAGGCCTTGTAGTAAGTACCAGCCACCCCTTTCTCAGCACCCATCATATTGAGTACATAATGAATTTACTCTTTGCCAACTTTTTTAAAGTATTTTTGTTATACGATGCTGTGCAGTGCGGCGCACCATATTATGCTAGAGCCTTTAGAATATTCACGTACTTTGAGTTATTTCTTGTTATGGTCAGTGATTTTTTTGTCACGATTGGCCGCCCCTAATATCTGCCCGCCCTAGGCCCAGGCCTTCTAGGTCGTAAGGCAAATCCGCCACTGCTATTCTTAAAAACTGCTTCCTGCACATTCAATATTTTGCTAAAGCATTGTGTGTTAGTGTTAGTCACATTTGTCAACTTCATTTACTATTGATAAGTTGCCATATATAAATTCTTAATGTTACAAAGTTTAGCTAGATATTAATCATGTAAATCAGTTGATTGATTCTCAAGTAAGAAGTACATTAAAGAATAGACAGATGAAAGAAGTTGCAAATTACTCGTATTATATATTAGTATTTGATTTATTTACAAAATCATAATAGGGATAAATGTAAATACTGTAACGAAGTTCCGTCCGCTCAGTCACCAGACGATCCGACCACACTGATTCGTTTCGAATTTCGCAAGATCAGTGTGTTTTATCTCGTATCGGTACCTCCTCGCTTTTATTTCGTCCCTGTCCGCCTCGGTTTATTTATCTTTAGGATCTCAGGGTACATTAACGTATTTTTCTTCTCTATTAGAGAGAAGTTCGACGTACCTTCAAACTTTGCAGCGACATTCATGGAATTCGACTTTTACCGCTTGCTTACCTTGTTTTTTGTTACCGAGATATAAATCAAATAAATGTTGTCGATTGATTGCATTATGAGATTGCGCGTAATAACCATGTTCAAGGAATTTATCGTAGGTAATATATCTAATATATGATTTTTTATACTACTTATATGCCTATTAATCTATTGAAAGCGTAATAAATTACCTAAAGAAACTATAGAAATGTATTTTAATTATATATATATGAAAAAAATAACCGTCATAGGACGCCTGACAGATGTGAAACATCGAAATCGTTTTGTATAAGTTATATGCTTAAAAGAACATTTACGACAAGAATCAGTTGTGTGAGTAATGAAAAGATAAAGCATTACAAATTTATTCCATAAAATAATGACTTTATGGAGTTTTTGGCGGGATCTTAGTCTGTCATGTAGTGGATTTTATATTTTATTCTTAATCTTGTGTTATTGGACTCTATATTTTGTAAATTTGGTGGTGTTTTACGTAATATAGTTAGTTTGTTGTGCATAAGTGAAGTGAATGGAAAATAACACCACGGAGCATGACATTCTGAGATGCCACAAAAACTCCCAGGAAGGTTCTAACAAGGGATCCACCATCTTGACTCACACGACGCATAATATTGAATTAATATTGTAATATTATTGATTGCTCGATAATGGCAATAATACTCTAAGAGATTGATTGCCAAAAATAAAGTGAAAAAAAAAATGACTGTTTATTTATTTTATTACATAAAATTCAACTAGGCGTAGTCGCGGTTTGTTTGGCGGCATTTAACAAAAGGCGTTATGTCATCGGCGCTTTTTTTTCTCAAACTGACTACGCTATTGGCCGTTATTTTTTGGCTTTTACAGCTTCACTGGACTATTAAGGCGAGCGCTTAAGGCACTCAGCCGATTTTATATTGGCAACCAGCTCAAGGGTGCACGGCACACCTCGTCTTGGCTGTTGCCCGTTGCATGCAAAATCGCGACCTATCTTAGCAAACCTAGCTAACTATTCATATATGTTTGAATTGTCGAGACGTATATGTGTACCAAGCATATATGCCTCGACAACTCCCCCATATATTTTTAACGAAAAATTGAGAGTTTTTTCAGTTCCATAAGGGAAAAAAAGTAAACCCTTCCACTTTCATGTGTAAGCGTGTAGGCATGCACGTGTGTGGGGGTGATCGTGTAGTGTTGCAGCAGTGATGCATTGGTGTGTCACCGTATCGCGCAAGCAGCGCACTCAAGGGCTCTCTACCGAGGTATCGAACCTAGGCTTGAGCCGCTGCCGTGAGAGGCCTAATCGGGTGTGCGGGAGTGAAGTTAGCCCTCAGACCGCGGCGGCGCGATCTGTGGTTACGCGGGCGTGGGCGTGAGCACGCTCTGTTTCGAGGGATAGGCTGGTACTGAAGTTTTTCAAAATTATTTGCGTGAGCAAAGACCGGACAGCTATACGTCATTATCGGGCGGATACAAGTCTTATATAATGTGAGCTTATGTCTGAGGGACAATTTGCTCTTCTGCCAAAGTAAATAATGGAGGCTACCAAGACCATAGCGGCTTTGTCTCGCACTCTCTTAATATGAGAATCGAATGTTATGTGTCTGTCTAATGTAACGCCGTGATACTTGGCCTCGGTGGTCCAAGGTATCTCGGTTTTGTATAGCCTTATGGGCTTTAAATTATTATCGCGAGTCCTAGGATCGAAGAGTATCGCGGCACTCTTTTTGGGGTTAATAGCTATACGCCATCGAAGAAACCAATCACCGAGTGTGCTAACGGCTTCTTCGATGCGATTCCTGAGGTGATCCGGTCGCCAGCCAGAAGCGTAAATGACTGTATGATCAGCATAACAACCTACCTCAACTCCCGGGAGCTTAGGTAGGTCGCCGATGAACAGGTTGAAGAGGGTGGGCGCTAGTATTGAGCCTTGTGGCACACCTGAGCGTATCGGGCGGGGCGATGAAAGTTGCCGTCTACTCTAAAGCGGAAGGTTTTATCGGAGACATAATCACGGATGATGTGAACTAACTTATCGGGTGTACCGGCTCGACTCAGCTTGTATACGAGCCATTGGTGCCAGACCTTGTCGAAGACCTTGGCGACATCGAAAAAGACTGCTATTGTACGTTTCGGATTAGTGTTTATCACGGGTGGATCCGGATCCGGATTCGAATGCGGATCTTTATTAAAATTAGAAAAAATGTATTCCGTGAGGGGGAGTACTTGGTCTGTGCAAGAATGTTTGGCGCGAAATCCAAACTGCTCAGGTGGTATTAAATTGCGGTCGGTAATCGTAACCAGGAGATGGTTCAAAAGGAGCCGCTCGTAAAGTTTACCTAAGGTATCTAGCAAACTGATGGGGCGATAGCTATCGGGAAGCGTAGCTTTCTTGCCGGGCTTGTGAATTCCTATCACTACGGCCTTCTTCCAGACGGCTGGAAAATGACCCTGGGACATGGCCGTATTGAAGATGCAGACCAATAGGGCTATGATGCGATCAGGAAGGAGCTTCAGAACCTCGTTCCTGATCCCATCGGGACCTAGGGACTTCCTAGGCTTGAGACGCTTGATGGCGGCCGAAACTTCATCAAATGTGATCGAGGTTAGGGTATCCACCGGAGAAGACGCGAGTGCATGCTCTACGGCTAAATCTATTGACTTGATATTAGAAAGGTCAGTGAAATCAGTGTTTGGCGATTACTGTTTCTCTAAACTCGCGGCGAGATAATCTGCTTTATCAGTGTTATCGAACGCGGGAGGCAACTCGGGGCCTCTATCGAGAGGAGGCATTGGAATGACCGTATCTGATTTGAACTTTCGCGTGAGGGTCCAGAATGACAGGTGAGACGGCTGGAGATCCTCCAGAAACCTGTCCCACCTGTCACCCCGGATTTCAGAAATACGAGACTTGACTGCTTTCCGTAAGAAACGTAAGCGTTCGCGGTTCTCTGCAGACGGGTAAGCGTCGTGAGCTCGAGTCGTGGCGTTCTTTTCCGTGATCAATGCTCTCACGTCGTCAGGGAGTATAAAACGGCGTTCGTTCGCCGCTTGTACCTCTTTCGAGGTCTCCCTGACGGAGGTCTGGAGATAATCAACCAGGGAATCGATGGCCGAATCCGCGTCGGCTTTAGACATCAACACGTCCGGAATTCTGTCTAAACTGCTAGACGACGAATTATTTTTAAAATATTCACGGAGTTTCGCGTAATCGGCCACTCTGACCGGCGACGGACTGAAATCTGAATTCCGACCTAACTGTAATACAACCGAGGGATGATATGAGTCGAGTTCGTGTACGACTGGTATGAGTCGTACACGAAGCGCGACATTTTTTAATAACGCTACGTCTAAAACTGACGGTCGGCAGTGATCTTGATAGTGCGTGTGTTCCGGAAGGGCTATGACGTCAAAGGCGAGAGCCTCACCTAGTTCGACGAGTATCCTTCCGTTACGAGAGGTACACGGACTGTTCCAGATGACGTTCCCGCTATTGAGGTCCCCCGCTATAATGACTAAGTCACCTAAGTTAAATAGCGCCTGCAAATCGGATTTAAGTAACTATAATATAATATAAATAATTATATATAAGAATATATATTAGAATTTATAAGAATAATATCAGAGTGGCCTGTCATACCTACACGACACACTGACATTTCCATATGAGGAAGCGCGGGTGGATCTAACGGCATGCAGTACAACGAACGCCTAAAATAGATTAAGGTGCTACCCCCACGGGTGACACAGTCGTTCCTGACTATACAGTAATTCTCGTTTCTCGGATTACCCATACTCGGTTTTAACATCGTTTCTTGGATGAGGAAAACGTCAATCTGTCTATCGCGCAAAAAGTCAGCTACTAGATAGCGCTGTGTCCGAAGAGAAAAACGAGAGACATAGACCGCGTGGTTTTACTTTATTAAGACCCGTGAATTTTAAAACTTATTTAAATGAGGGTGATCGGGCGAGGCGCTAAATGGTGGCTCCGATAGCCGGGAAGTGCGCTGGAGCGGTGAGAAGACCTAGCTCCTCCTCGGCCTCAACGATGGCGTGGAAGGCGAGGACCTCCTTCGTGTTGTGCTCGCGGAGTAACTGCTTCATTCAGTCGAACTTACCGGAGATAGAGGATGGAGAAACAGCACAAGCCACCTGTGGCGGCGGCGCCTGAGGCTTAGAGGAAGCCTGAGGCTGAGGTCGTGGGTGCGAGCGCTACCGGGGCGCGGGAGGCGCCCGGCAGGCCCGGGAAGGCCTCCACGGACATGAGAGGTGGAGGCGGAGGGCGGGCGGCGGCTACAGGCGCCCTGGGCTGGGCGCTTTCCTCGCCTGACGGAGACGCTGTGTCTGCGGCGCGCATGGACAGCCGCGATAATTCTCGGGGTGACCTGCGTTACCGCAGAGCACACAGCTGGGAGGATCGGGAGTGCCAGGAGTGCGCGTGCACTCCTTCGTGGCGTGGTCTTCCAGGCACTTGACGCACCTGGGGCGAAGATGGCAATTCTTTGCCGAGTGCATAACACTGGCAGTTAGGACACTGCGACGGAATATGGGTCTTACGTGGGGGCTCAACGGTGACGCCGTTGAGGTCACACACAGTTGTGAGCGAGAAAATGACCTTGCCCTCCTGCGACCGGTCGAGGAGAACAAGCACCATGTTGTAGGGAGCGCAGGTGCGTGGGTGGTATATGCGATGTACCTCACGCACGGGGAAGTTCTTCTCCTTAAGGGAGAGAGTGACGTCCTCGACCGAGATTTCGGCCGGAACACGGCGAAGCACGACACGGAGGAAGCGCTCGTCCTCGAGAGCATGCGTAATATATGCTAATTTCGATTCCGTGAGGAATCGAATTAGAGCGCGATGATCGTCGGGTGTGGGACATTTTGTGGGACGCGAATGCCTGCCGGAGTACTCAGGGCGAACGTGTAATTAACCTTAAGGGTCTTTAATCGATTTGAAATTAAAGTCGATTGGGACTTGTCCTGAATCGTGACTGGAGGTGGGGGGCGCGGCTTCCTACGTGCGGAACCCGCAGGTTGGGAAGGAGTGAGCGAGACGTAGCTAGTCTTCTTCGCGTTTGGCTTACACGACGGTATAGCCGGGGCCACCGCCACACGAGCGCCATCTATGTTGGCAACTTTAACCGGGCCTACGGAACCCGATTCCGTCGAGCTAGCCGGACGACGCCTATTGTATGAGACGGTCGTATAACCGTCCTTGTCTGTTTGCGCAGAAGGCGCGGAAATCGCGGACTCGGGACTCGGTCGCGGTCAGCTCGGTGGACGCCGTCACGTCGAGCTCCATCTCGGAGCCGGTCTCCGAGCTGGAGCTAGAAATCGGGGTCTCTAATAGGCCTTTGTCGCGTGCGTCTAGAGGAGACTGCGGTGATAAGGTCGCCAAAGAGTTCGCGGTCCGTAAACAAGTCGCGTATTGTGTGCCCTCGGTGGACTGCGACGCGAAGTTAGTATAGGCGGCGTTAACCTCATCCTCGTCTAAACCGCACCGACGAAGAAGAGTCGGAACCTATTGACTTCAGAGTCCATCGCGGTGGACTGAAAGGGGGGGGGGAGCGCGCGAACCAAACTCCCTGCCTTAAGGGCAGGGGGCATGCCAACGGTAAGCTAATGGACTATCCCGAGTCCGGGCCAAGAGAAACTGTGGGCGAAGTGCAATGCCTCAGAGGAGCCTAGGTGGAGGTCCAAACTAACAAGCCCGAGGCCGAGGACGTAGACCGGTAAACCGCGTTACGCCTAAAGAGACACCTGGGGATGGAAGAGGAGGAATTCGACACCTGGACTATACTAGGCGACCTCGCCAAGGCCTAGCTACCCAGGCCCATCTACCTTTGCAATAGGCCGCGGGGCCTACGGCGAGCGGGCAGGGCGCTCCAACCCACTTCGTTTGCCCCGTGAGGTATCCGCAGGTTGGCCAGACGACTGGACTTTATGCAGCCCGGGTTTGCACTGAAATGTGCAGTTTGCTACGCTCAAAATGGAGCGCCTACGATTGAAAATCCTGTTCTTCAATAAAAACCGGACAGAAACGCGGCGAGCTTGAAAGTGAGCTACGCGTACGCGAAACGATGCACGAAGCACGCAGCCGAAGATCGATCGAACTGGCGACATAAACTTCGGAAAAATAACGGTCACTTTCAACGCTCGGTGCGCACGTCTGACTCGCGCGGCGACACGAATCGGACTAAAAAAGATCGTCATCGGTGCGTGCCGCCTAACACTAATATAACGAATGGGCGACAAAACAAATTGAATTTTATGTTTATACAAATAGGGTTGTAAAAGTTTCGAGTATTTCGTTAATAGAACAAAGTTCGTGTTTTGCGTCGCCACGTCGCGCCAAGACTACAATCAGGTTTACCTGCGCCTATAGATGTTTCACGTCAAAAATTGTGTTAAATTTTATTTATAGGTGCACGCTCCAGAATAAGGTCTTTCAGAATACACACTGAATCAGAACGCAATAGTTTCACTATTTTAAGACGTCCTTCTCATGATTTCAAAACACACGGTCATATAACTGGAAATTACCCGTGCCGATATTAACATAGTGTTCGCTCCATTTAGATTTCATAGTTGTTCAAGAGCGCTTTTTATTAAGTCAGCTGTTATCTGTGTATTTGCGTATCTAACTAAACCGTAACAAAGGGAGCCAGCTTATTGATGAAGCTTAGATTAGAGTAGGCGAATTAAACACAAAAGCTCCATTAGCGGCGGACCTTTTGAAAATTATATTATCTCCTGTAATATCAGGCTTAAGAGTTAGGAGAATATTGTTAGAAAGCATAAATTCATTCATGCAAATCGGTTGCATGAAAAGTGCAACAGCGGCCAATAGCGACGCGCCAGCGAACCGCACAATTATAACGAGACGGTATAAATCAGAATGAGTTGTGGTATTCTGTTAGGGATATTCCACTATGAAGTAGGAAGAATATGAAAGCGTTTTCAACGAATCTCGTAAATTGTGCGTGCCGGGAGAGATATCTGTATTTTTAGTAACTATTTACTTAATAGCAATTAATGTGAATACATCTAGTCTGTTAAGGTAATAGGTTAAACATTTGAAAAGGCTGACAGTCTATTTTAGATATTCAAATAATTGGAGAACATTATCCTAACTTACATTTTATGGTTTTTTTGAATATAGCTTTATTATCTCACTAGCTGTTACCCGCGGCTTCGCACGCGTTTTTTTAATATATTAAATAAATTTAAAATTGTGATTACACATTTAGTGTAAATTACAATAATACTATTTCAAAAATATTTGTATCATACGCACACCATCTACTGTAACAGGTAACGTGTACATTACGTATGTGAATACTAATAGTGTATCGAATGGGATGGAATTATGATCAGCCACATAACTGGAATTTTAAACTATATATCACCCTCAGTGCTCACACTATATAAGAAAATAATGAAAATATGAAGCTACACATATCGAACAATATTAAATAAAACAGCTAATTAGTTACTTATTTGCCCGTAGAATTCCCGTTCAAATATTACTTGTAGTCCGGTGAAGCTGTTAAGCGTAGTCATTTCTAAGAAGAAAAAAAACATTCAAATAGGTCCAGTCGTTTCGGAGATTAACCGGAACAAATAAAAAAAACAGACATATCGACGGAGTTAAAAAAAAAATACATGTTTGTAGCATCACAGATTTTATTCACCAAAAATAATTTATTTTAATATAAATTACACTCGCTTTACTTTTATAATACGTAATATATCACAAATAAAAATTTGGCAACAAAACTAATAGAGTTTTTTAAGAGTGTCTGGCGGGATTTCAGTCTGTCAGGTAGTGGATTTCATATTTTTTTCATAATATTGTGTTACATGATTCTATATCGTGTAGAAATTGGTTGCGTATTATATAATATCGTTCGTTTATTTTGCATAAGTGAAATGAATGAAAAATAAAACCATGAAGCATTAATTCTATGGTCTTGAAGATTAAGAAGATAAAAAATTACGTTATATTATTATTCGGCACTTTCGGCACTTATACATATCTTTACATTAACATGGACATAGTAGAAAACTAACTATATTGACAACTTCAGAATTGGCTGTATGGATTAATTCCTTCGACTGTATTATTGGACGAATATTATTACTACTACACTTTCTGAATAATAACACAAAATAAACTTAAGAAATGTTTGCGATATAAACGTAACACGTATAATTAAAAGTCGAAAACAAAACTAACGTAGAATAAACTTTTTGAATAGGAATACAAAATAAACCATGAAAATATTTTTAATAGAATGTTATCGCGTTACCATGGCAACGCGTATAATATTGACATTAACACGCAGCGGAAGCTTCCAAAGTAGCCCAATTTTGAGACATTCTTCATTAGTGCTCAGCTCCTTTTGGTTTTAACGTGATGATATGTGGCCTATAGCCATCCTCGATAAATGAGCTATCTAACACTAAAAGAAAGTTTTAAATTGGATCTGTAGTTCTTGAGATCATAGCGTTCAACCAAACAAACAAACAAACAAACAAACAAACAAACTCTTCAGCTTTATATATTAGTATAGATTACGCGAATTACTCGATATCGCGATTTTTTCCTAAGTTAACTATTATGTTCTTTATATTTATTTTACGTTTTCGTATCGTATTATATAAATCCATGGAGTCGAGACTAATATAAATATTAAGTGTTAGAAACAACTACAAGAAAAGAATGATCTTTACTAATACCATATTTAAAACAGTTTCTTTGCTCTGAAATACAAGTAAGAACTTACCTTTTCGCAAATTATCTCTTGACTACAAGGCGGCAACGTAACCTGAAACAAAAAAATTATAGAATGTAGGAAAAAGGCCACTGAATATGATTACTCCTATCTGATTTTCTTAAAGTATTTTTTTACAATATGAAATAAAATTTGCTGTCCAATATTTTAATTTGGATCCAGGTCCAATAGTTCTGTATATATTTTCTATATTATACATAATTAAATAACTTAAGCAATATAAACAGTAAGTATGAAAAATATGTGATTGTATGTTGTACTGTTAGTAAATATGTATATACCTTTGAGATCAGAATGTCTATTTCAAATACTACGAAACTACACACAATTTAAAGAAATAATGGTACAAATAGGTATATCCAAAAGTCAATCATTTATAGGACGTAAAGCGACGTTGGAGCTATAACTGGTTTCAGCATGAATGGTTCGACTCATCCGAGGTAGTACCACTCTCTCACAGAAAACCGACATGAAGTAACAGTGGTTGCATTATTACGTTTCGTTCGGTCAGTGAGAGCGCCGGAAGCCCACGACCCCTTCCCTTCCCTTCTTCTCTCCCTTCCCCCATTCCCCCGTCCCTGTAAACACAGGCTTACAACGCACTTGTAACTCTATCAGATTAGGCCTCCCTTGGCAACGGCTCATGCCTAGGTCCGTTCCTTCGGCGTGGAGCCCTTGAGTACGGTGCTTACGTGGTACAATGACACAAAACCTTACATCACTGCTACAACATCATACACATCACCTATACACACGTGTACGCCTACACGCTTACACGATGTTTTTCTTTTTCAGAGAAATAAACAACAAAGAGTTCTACTCTTATTGTTCCCTATCCTATATAGCTTAGAGGAATTTTTCAAACACAAAATACATATAGGAGTTGTTGAGGCACGCATGCTTGGTACAAGTGCATGTTTCAATAACTCATATACGTATATCTAGATAGCTTAGCTTAGTTTAGCTCAGAGTGGTCGAAATTTTTGCACAAAACAGGCGACAGCCCAAGCCGAGGTGTGTCGTGCACCATTGAGTTAGTCGCCCAAACATCCCAAATCGGCTGAGTGCCTTCAGCGTTTGCCTCAATAGTTCGGTGAAGCTGTAAAGACCTTTCCAGGTCAACACCATTTTCATTTAAAAAAAAAGCACTTGTAACTCCCCTGGTGTTGCTGGTGTCTATGGACGGCGGTGATTACTTAACATCAGGTGAGCCACCTATCCGTTTCCCTCCTATATAATATAAAAAAAGTCAAGTAGAACTACAGGAATTTACACCTAACTCCATAGTGAACACCATGTAGATAGTGATAAACTTGTCACAGTGACACTTTTATATCTCTGTATAATCTTTCACTTCATACATTTATAATAATCCTCGTTTAGTGTGTTGGTTACCGAAATGAATGTAATTACTGTCGCAAATAATCATCATCCTATCAATATTAGGATACCTAGTAAATGTGATAGGTGAAGAAGTTTAAATAAATATTAATTACATAGCTCGATCTGACTTATTATTTATATTTTCCGGGCTATTACTCTAATTAATCACTTGGCTTATAGCATATATAATAATAAAATAGTATTTATAAATATGTACACAAAACAATAAAACAAATACCCTTCTTATTGTAGCATTTGTAGGATAGTTTACGAAACCATAAAATATGATAAGCATCAGGCAATGAGATTCAGGCGATTCCAATTTATTTGTATTTACGATGAAATCGAGCCTTGACCCTTAGTCGGCCTCATACCTCCGCCCACTGGCGACTCAATATCAAGAAAACAACTTTTCTCAGATAAACACGGTTGATTTCTTTTGTTTTGTCAATGGTTTTAGTAGCTAAATGTATTTGACATTATATAGTGTAGTCATCAATATCGATCACATTTGGGAGTGTAGTTATGTGCTTACATATATCAATGCAAGAGCTATTAGAATACGTGCACGAGAGTGAACGCATGACTATTATGCGGGCGCGGTGCGACGCGGCGGTAAACAACGCTCATTCGGGCGGCAGCTGGTCGGCTCGTCTGCTTCTCGCCTGCATTCGACGCGCAATATCCCTCTCTTACAAAATAAAGGAATTCTCCGCGACAATCGTTCGCCTTTCTTACCCTCGCCCGAGAAATACAAACGCACGCCTTCGGATGACTACAAAAATTTGCATCGTACCAGCTTTTTTCCCTATATTTTCACATCTAGAAAAGCAATTTTTGTACGTCGCCCGCGATACTGCACGCGGGAAATTGCACTCGTTTCTCAGTGAACTGAAAGAACAGTAGAAATAGAGTGGTACAGAGTGTTGTCTCAACCAGAGGCGACTGATTGCTTTTCCTTTAGAGATTTTTTGCAAAGTTCGGAATGTAGAAATTATTGTTTAATATATATTACATTACAACTATAATAGACATGATAATTTTAAGTATTTGTGATTAAAAAATACTATATTAATTTATTAATATGTTTCGAAAATAAATTCCACGACATTTTTTTAGCCATTTGACCCATGAAATTTTTTAAGCATGAATGGGTCGACTCGACCGGATTAGTACCACCCTCTCACAGAAAACTGACGTGAAGTAACAGTGTTTGCATTGTTGCGTTTTGTTCGGTCAGTGAGAGCGCCAGAAGCCCATTTCCCATCCTATCCCCCTTCCATCTCCTCTCTCGATCACCCTTTTTCCCATCCCCCCAAAACAGGCTGGCAACGCCCTTGCGACTTCTTTGGTGTCGCTAGTGTCTATGGGAGGCGGTGATTGCTTCACATCAGGTGACCCGCCTGTTCGTCTGCCTCCTATATGAAATAAAAAAAAAATGTCATCGAAAGTGATTGAAACTTAACTAAGCTAATGTATATTAACTATTATTTTACGAAAGTATTTCCGTTGCAATCAATGGTATGTTATTGGATTAAACTCCCCAGTTTCTAGACGCCGCGCCCTGTCTCTATCTCTAGTTAAGGGTAAATTATCATTAAGCGCTATGGCACAACAGACTGTTAATTACTTATATTAAAAACATCTACCTTTTATGTTCAAAATAAGGAGAGTAATCGATTCTTATTTAACAAGAAAATGTAAACTGCAAATTTTCTTTATATTCAACAAACTACGGAAACAATAAGAGTCGTAGCACAAACACCTGGCATGCTGGATACATGACGTTTCCTTGAAAACTATTTAAATATTTCGGTAGATATAAATGATTTCTTAATACCATTCATATCAAGTTGATTCATAGGCAAACCAAACTGCATATGACGGAATTCCTTTCCATATCACTCCAATGTATACTGACTACTTGTCTCTGGTGAAATGTTATTGTAAAGATATGTGGAAGCTATATTTTGATAAGAGATCACTAGAAAAAGGGATCTAGTACAAGACCATTCAACCGCAACCTCATTTCGATGTTCCATGGATAGACCAAAATTTATTAAGTAGATCTAACCTATTAATAGTCCTCCGACTTCGCTCAGGACACAATCCATCAAATAAGTTCCTGTATCTTATAAAAAAACGAGCATCACCTAATTGCACGGTGTGTGGGGTGGTTGAGGATGTTCACCACATTTAGATGGAATGTGTTCATTACCAAGGATGTAGGAATATTTTAAATGTTATCCGATCCACGGATGTAGACATTTGTAATTCGGTGCTATCAGACCCTCTGTCTCAGAGCAAAAAAGCTGTACAAAATTGCAAATTTAGCTTTTAAGATTTAAGTAAATGTGATTGTAGTAGTATCTAATATTTAGATGATGTTCTTACGGGGCGTCATAGTCGGTACGCGACAAAGCCCATAATAAAGAGAAAAAAAATAATATTCATATTTTAAATTTAATTTCATGCGACACTGACGTCATTTATGTTTCCATCAATTAGTATTTTCACAAGCATTACGTATTATATAAGTATTAATTACTGTTAATTGCGGACCCAAGCCACTGATATACGTATGTTCATTACAACATTAGTTCTTGACACTTCCTCATTGTATTTAATAATAAACGTCAAGGGTTTAGCAGGAAACTAATACCGGCTGTTATGATGAAACTTTGTAAGATTTAAAGGCCTTTTTATATATATACTTATGTTTTGCAGTCTATTCATTTCATTTATCCAATAAGTAAGCTACTGACGGCACCAATAGTTTCCAAATTTTGTAACGTAGTTTTGAATGATTACCCGCGACTCAGGATTCAGTTCCTAGTGCGGGAATTGACAGTATTTTTTATGCCATGTAATATGATTTGTTGAATAAATACTTTTTTTAAGATAATCCTAGTTTTCAACTTATTCACAATTTGATTAATTTATACATCTATTTTTGAACGTTTCTGTGGATTTCATATGAAATAAAATGTAAGATTATTTAGGAGCAATATCTCGAGACTTCATACAAGTTTTCTATGTAGTAATTATTTTCGATATTTTACTTTATACCTACATGTGTAAAATTATAAATGGTAGATAGGAAACTGATGTATTTTCATACAAACTTTTATTTCCTCTTTTTAACAAATTTATAGGTTGAATTTCCAAAAATCCTTAGCGCTCACCCGCAGTGCAAAAAGAACACACGCCCAAATTTTCACAGCCCTTAATTTTGGTATCTATATTGATATATCAGCTAGTCAGTCAGTAATTCTTTTATATATGATTTATTTATGTATTCCTTAAGATTGCTAACATATAAATAATAAAAAAATCAAGTATAGACTCCTTCCCTAGTTAGACGATTAATTAGAGTCTAACTTTTTCTTAATTGCACAAATCATTAATCATTCTATAACACTTTTGTTAAACATATAAACACGTTTAGGTACATTCGAGCCAAGACTGAAATATACAAACGAATAAAAATTATTTTCGTATATTCTCAATGGCACGGGAGTTGATTTAAGAAGCCAGGTGCTATATTAATCTGATGTTTCAAGATTATATATTATCGTATAATATTTTGGTGTATTAAAGAGATCTCGAGTCGTTAATTCCGAGTGACAGTGTTAAATGGTTCGTTATTATTTTGTTTACTTTTGAGAGTAATTATAACAAATAGGTCGCGGTGCGAATCTTCCCCGGAGATGACAAGGACCGTCCTTAAGCGGTGTTACCTTGGAAAGTCATGGACGTGTCTTATTCACTTAGTATAATGAGACGTGTGGTAATAATTATACACCTATCTACTTGCTTTTATAGTGTATGGGGATTCTTTTTTCATTATGATATTTGAGTTATTAACAGTTATATTTTACGAGCACAGAAAGAACTGTTTTTTTTTACTAGCCTCTGCTGGCGACTTTGTTCGCGTGGAATAATTACTTTGGGCTAACGCTAACACACAGCGGAAGCTCTAAAGAGAAAAAAAAAACGGATTTTTAAACATACTGCATTGGTGCTCCGCTCCTATTGGTCTTAGCGTGATGATATATAGCCGATAACCATCCCCGGTAAATGAGCTATATAACGTTGAAAGAATTTCAAATCGGACTATTGTTCCTGAGATTATCTCTACAACGTGACATCACAAACTCACAAACTTTACCTCTTAATAATATTAGTATAGAAGTATAGCTTTACATAGTATATAAATTATAGCTCAATGAAATATTATTATTTGCAATGTTATAAAGATTTTTTTATTGATTCCTGGAATTATATAAGTGTATAAGATATATGTTTCATTTTTTGTAAAATTTAGTTTTGCAGTTTATAGTGTGTTTATTGAGAAAAATATTAAGCTGTCTGATATCAGACTACGAGTCGAATTACCCGCCAAAAAATTCTTCAGAAATCACATGGTACAGGGTTAAATACACAGTATCGCTGTTTGACAGTGAAAAATCTTAAACACAAGTGAAGCCACAGAGCAGTTTTAGTATTGTATAATGCCCTGCAGTGCGCAGTTCTGTATTTTTTTTTCTTTTTCTTCTTTTCTGTTCTGCAGACTCTTGGTTCGCATCTTTTTTGTTTTCGCTTTTTTACTGCAGTTATAAAAACAGTAAATTGTAAACAGAACCTGTAAATTGTAGGTTACCTAGCGATTTGATATTCATTATGTTACTGAGCAACAAATATAATGTTTCAATTTAAATATTTGTATGAAAAAATTATTTACTAACAAATGAGCAGTTTCTCTTGTTTTGACTAAACGGTGTTTTAGTAACAATATCTTGAAAAAATAAATAACACAAAATATAACATGAAATTTATAAAAAGTTTACAGAATTAAGAAGAATTGTAACTTTAAAATAAATAATTATATTTTGTATCTATGGGGGGATGCAAATAAACTTTAATCTATTGACAAATAGATAAGTAAGTGGTAGAGCCACGCTGAAGCTATTATTGGTTTCAGCATGAATGGGTCGGCTCGTCCGGGCTAGCTCCACCCTCTCACAGAAAACCGACGTGAAGTAATAGTGCTTGCATTATTGCGTTTCGTTCGGTCAGTGAGATCGCCGGAGACCCATCATCCCTCCCCTCCCCTCTCCTCTCCCTTTCTCTTCATTCACCCAAACACAGGCTGGCAACACACTTCCGACTCCTCTGGGGTTGCTAGTGTCTATGGACGGCGGTGATCGCTTAACAACAGGTGACCCGCATGTTCGTTTGCCTCCTATATGATATAAAAAAAGGAGACAAGATAAAAACACACTTTAGATATTTGATACCCGCCTTTTAAGAAAATAAAAAACCTACTCGAAATAACGAAAGAGTAATTATAATGCATTCAATTTATTGCACTTCGTAAAAGCCATTTAAGGGAAGACGATGTTACTATGGGGTGAATACTTTGATATTTATATTTGGTTGTATTTATAAAAGGTATTTTTATATCTAGTTATGTCGACTATTTATGAAAACAATGGTATCTAATATTAGATAGCTTCTTATTTAATCGGCCATAGTAACACGATCACTTTAGAAAAGTGATGGACTCTCAGGTATAAATATTGAAAAATATCAATAGAAACTTGGTAGATTTTCGCCTGAATTTAGCGATAATGTGGTTGAATGCGGTGTTTGACTATCAAATGCAACCAAAGAATCCTCAAAACAAATTTTCATCATTATGAGTGGTAATTAGCCAGACCGGTATTAGTAAATTCTTCCTTTCACCATGCCAACTTGATTAATTCCTCAGGGAGAAAAAAAAATAAGTCGAATCATATTTTCCGCTGCGGCTTATTAGTTCACACAACAGGAAGACGGGACTTTCAAGCGACAGCTTATTATTTTATGGTAATTTATTATTACCAACATCAATTTTTCTATAGTCCAGAATCCGTCCTATCAAGTTCCATTAATTTTGATGATAGATCTACAAAAAAGGTTCACTGAGTTTGTATTATAAAATAATAAAGTTAAATTACGAGTTTTACATTTCCCTAATATTGAATATTTAATCAGTTATTTTGTTAAATAAAAAATATTTTTTATAAAAAAATATATTTGATTCAGTTATCTTAGGTATTTTAAAATAGTTTTTCTTGCGATGATACTTTTACGTATATACTACACTAGCGCCTCTGACCGCGACTTCGTTCGTGTGGAATAGTTATTTGGGCTACCGCTAACACGCAGCGGAAACTCTCAAGAGGAAAAATAACACCGATTCTGAAGTATTCTTTATTGGCGCTTCGCTCTTATTAACCCTAGCGTGATGATACATAGCCTATAACTATCCTCGATAAATGAGCTATATAGCACTAAAATTGATTTTAAATCGATTTGTTTAAAATTGATTATAAATCGGACTAGTAGTTACTGAGATTTTTTTCGAAATGTCTACGCTATTGACCCAGCAAGGTCTTAACAGCTTCACCGGACTACTAAGGCGAGCGCTTAAGGCACTCAGCCGGTTTTATTTTGGCAACCAGCTCAAGGGTGTACGGCACACCTCGGCTTGGCTGTTGCCTGTTGCATGCAAAATCGCGACCTATCTTAGCTAACCTAGCTAACTATTCATATATGTATGAGTTGTTGAAACGTATGTGTGTACCAAGCATACACGCCTCAACAACTCCTCCATATATTTATTATCGGAAAATTGAGAGTTTTTCAGTTCGATGAGGGAAAAAAGTAAACCTTTACACTTTCATGTGTAAGCGTGTAGGCGTGCACGTTTGTGGGGATGATCGTGTAGTGTTGTAGCAGTGATGTATATTTGTGTATCACCGTATCGTGCAAGCAACGCACTCAAGGGCTCCCTACCGAGGGATCGAACCTAGGCTTGAGCCGCTGCCGTGGGAGGCCTAATCGGATCTGAGATTACCCCCTACAACGTCACAAACTCACAAATTTTACCTCTTTATAATATTAGCATAGATGTATAATTGTGGGTTACCTTTTTATACTATTCCATGTATAAACTTACATGTAAGCTTATACTTACGTATAATATTAATATACACTAAAGAATGAAAACACAAAGAGTTCTTTAATACATGACCCTTTGTTAGGATCTTGTAGGATTAATATAAAAAATCTTTTTCTCACAATCAGGCAAGAAAACATACTCGTCAACCAGAGCAATTTTAGGGGGTTGTAAAATTACAAATTTAGCGGTTTATATAACCTTGTTGAATACATAACTCAAGTATGGTTAAGACCTCATAATAAGACGACAAGGGAGACTACAAATCATAATAAATTCGGCGAACTTATTAAGTCAGCCGCCGACAAACAATAGAGCGAGTTATTGGCGATCTACCCCGGTATTATCTAACCTCCCTCCCTCTATTGCCGCCTTTCAAATGTCTCCCTTCGGACAACAAGTGAAGCAATCTTCATTTTATCGGAAAAAGTTCAGAGCATCCCGACATACCAATTAACAGCAAGGATAACAAATTTAGTTCCCTCTATAATGAAAGCAAATGAAAATCGAAATAATACAGCTACATTAGTGTAAGTAATTAAATATTATAATTATGTAACTAACAACATTGCATCCTCACCATACGTGTCAATCATCATTTGTTTTTTTTTTAAATAGTTATCGTATCCTTGCCTTGATTTATCACTTATAACTCAAATAAATTTTAAGCAATAACTATGCTTTTTAACCGACTTTGAAAACGGAGGAGTTTATTATGTTCGGTTGTATGTATTCTCTTGTGTATGTTAATCATGTATATAGAGGCATTTTTTATTAATAAGAATAGGTGGTATCAATTTATGTTTAAAAAATATTTCAAATTTTAATATTATATTATGTATGACCTTTGACATGCTTGACCTGTGTTGTTAGATTTATCGGTCATAATATTTTTTAGATTCAGAGGAATTCGATACTGTTTATAAGACCAACATAAAATCTTCAACAATTGATATCTATGGATATATATGTACAACAGCCTGAAGCGATTGATTTTGTCCAGTATTAAGTTATCTAATAAAAGTAATAACTAACACTCAGAATTTGTAACTAAGAGAAATGGATTCCAACGTATAAACACTCGTATAAATAGGAAAGTTGACCGATCACAACTACGTATGTTTATTTTAATAATGAATGATATACATTACATTGCAACGTTACTAACGACGCAACACACATTACGCTAAAATTTACGATAACTATATAAATTATTTGCAGTCTACTATATTATTAGATAAATCTGCCCCCTCTATGGGCCTCTGCCAAAGTATTAATTGACAAGAAGACAGTTAATTCTCAATATAAGACGCTACATAAATAAAATGTACACTTCCAATTTTATCGAAGGAAGACTCGGTGACTGTACTACCAGATAGGAAGGACAGTACATACAGTACAAAAACATTTGAAGCGGTAACTCAATAATGAGAACATCGATGCTCACCTGGTTAGTTGCCAATGCCCTCACGTTCAAAATCTGTTATCATGTAGGTGTGTTTCGGAAGTTGTATATCAGAGTCAGTCCCTCTAGATTTAGCGTCATTTCCATAGTGGACAACATTGTCATTTAACACTGTGGGCATATTATAAGGTATTAAACTATATATATATATGATATATATGTAGGTGGAAGAGCCACGTTGATGCTATAACTGGCTTCAGCATTAATGGGTCGGCTCGCCCGGGATAGTACCACCCTCTTACAGAAAACTGACGTGAAGTAACAGTGCTTGCAATGTTGCTTTTCGTTCGGTCAGTGAGAGCGCCGGAGAAACACGTCCCTTCCCTCTCTTCTCCTTCCCCCTCTCCCTTTCCCCACCAACACAGGCTGGCAACGCACTTGCTACTCCTTTGGTGTTGCTGGTGTCTATGGACGGTGGTGATCACTTAACATCAAGTGACCCACCGCTTCGTTTGCCTCCTATGATATAATTTTTTTTTCTCGATCTGACTACGCTATTGACCTAGCAAGGTCTTAACAGATTAACCGGACTACTCACATACAAAATAATAATAATAAAACAACGGTGATTACCGAGATATCTACAATTCAGCGCTAGAAGCTGTTGTCAAACCAAAGCCCAACACTCGTGCCAGGATTATACACTAGCTGTTCCTTGAAACTACAGTCACTGTGACAGTCACCGTGATAGATTTACGTGATGTACATGTACGAGATGTACATAGTGATCACGACATAGTGACAGATCTTTACCACACCGCTTGATACTAGTTATAATATAATTTTTTTTTTTCGAACTGACTACGCTATTGACCTAGCAAGGTCTTAACAGATTCACCGAACTACTAAGGCGAGCGCTTAAGGCACTCAGCCGATTTTATTTGGGCAACTAGTTCAAGGGTGCACGGCACACCTCGGCTTGGCTGTTGCCTGTTACATGCAAACTCGCGACCTATCGTAGCTAACCTAGCTAACTATTCATATATGTTTGAGTTGTTAAGACGCATATGTGTACCAAGCATACACGCCTCAACAAACCCTCCATATTTTTATTGTCGGAAAATTAGAGTTTTTCAGTTCGATAAGGGAAAAAAAACCCTTCCACTTCCATGTGTAAGCGTGTAACGTGCACGTGTGTGTGGGGGTGATCGTGTAGTGTTGTAGCAGTGCTGTAAATTTTTGTATCACTGTATCTCGCAAGTAACGCACTCAAGGGCTCCCTGCCGAGGGATCGAACCTAGAAATGAGCCACTGCCGAGGGGTGCCTAATCTGGTATGTGGGAGCGAAATTTACCCCCAGACCACGGCGGCGTAATCTGTGGTTACGCGGGCGTGGGTGTGAGCACGCTCTGTTTGGAGAGACAGGCTGGTACTGAAATATGTCACGGACGTCTATAATAATGCCCAGCGTTCGGTACGGGTTCGTATTGTGCGGCAGATCCCACTAACGGACTGGGATGATTCGCGGCTTTTTTAAAATAACTAGTCGTAAGTGATTTTACGTATACTCAGATAGAAGGGATCTCTAGGTCTCTATGGAGATCGACTCTCCGGATGTACCACGGGACACCGGTCACTTTACGTAAAACACGATTTTGGAGAACCTGCAGCTTATCAAAGTTATCTTTGGACATATGCGCAAAAACGGGGCAGCTATATATATATATATATATCATCACGGGACGGATTCGCGTCTTATACAAATTGATCTTGTGTCTGAGGGACATCTTACTCCTATGACAAAGCAACGGATGGAGGCGACCCAAGACCACAGCGGCTTTGTTTCGCACTTTGTCTATATGTGAATTGAAATTTAAATGTTTATCTAATGTAACACCGAGATATTTGACCTCTTCGACCCAAGGGATATCGGTTCCGTATAGCCTGATAGGCTGAAAATTATTAGCGCGTTTCATGGGATCGAAGAGTATTGTGGCACTCTTATCAGGATTAACTTCTATGCGCCATCGATGAAACCATTCACCAAGTGTGCAAACGGCATTTCAATGCGCTTCATAAGAAAGTCCGACCGCCAGTCGGAAGTGTAAATAACTGTATCGTCGGCATAACAACTTTTTTTTTATCGTGGAGAAATCCATCATGGACTGGGTCCAGGCTCCCGGGGGAGAGCCTGACTTGAACCGCCCACCCCTACGTGCGAGTCACGCAGGGGGGGGAGCCTTACGGCGACTCTAACCGGCTAAAACTCCACGACAACCTACGCCGCAGTATAGGAGTATCCCGGGGTTGCGTGAGCAAGCTCCGCAACACCACCGGTGGCAGGCGTTTCCCACGCCACACCCGGCTGAGGCAGCCCGGTTACAATACTGCCTCCCAGCCACCCGAATCCGTGCAATGGGAGTCCAGGCCCCTCAACCCTTTCCCTCTGGGTTCGGTCGACAGCGGAGAGGCTATCCATTCCACCGCCGCCCCACGGTTGATTTTTTACCGAGGTTTACTTCTCGTCCACCATGACCTCCCCAAGGTTCCTCCAACCTAACTACCCCTAAGTCTAACAACCCCCCCTCTCCTACCTAACCAGCCTTATCCTAACCCGGAACCCTATCCCTAGGCCCTACTCCTATTTATCCCATGGTCAAGTCTACTAAAAAAGTAGGCAGACCAGGGGTTTCCTACCCTATACCCAACCAAACAACATAACAACCTACCTCGACCCCCGGAGACCGAGGTTACCGATAGTTTTCCATCCACTCTAAAGCGGAAAGTCATATCAGTGAGATAATCGCGGATAATATGTATTAAGTGATCGGGTACGTGAAATTTACATAATTTATGTATGAGCCCTCCATACCAGACCTTATCGAAGGCTTTGGCGATATCGAAGAAGACTGCAATTGTGCGTTTCGGTTTACGTTTCGGATCGGCGTTAAATTTTGAGAAAATGTACTCCGTGAGGCGGTGTACTTGATTCGTGCAAAAGTGTTCGGCGCGAAATCCGAACTGCTCAGGTGGTATTAATTTTAAATCTGTAGTTGTGACCTGGAGACGGTTCAGAAGGAGCCGAAGTAGATTAAGGTGTCACCCCAATGGTGACACGATCATTTCGAATTATATTATAATTCGCGATTCGCATCGCATTCGCTACGCATCTTCGGTTTTAATAGTGTTTCCTGTACGAGGAAAACATCTATTTGTTTATCGCGCAAGAAGGCAGCTACTAGATCGCGTTATGTTGAGAGATTCCTAGCATTACAAAATGAAAGAGATAGAGCGCGCGGTTTAACCCTATTCATTGCCGCGAACATTGTTAAACCGATTTGTTATAATGAGCACGGGCGAGTTCGTTCATTGTCCTAGCAAGAGCCGGAAAACGCGCGAACGCTCTGAGCATATCCTGACTTTTCTTCGTCACGAGAAGCTCGGCAAAAGGTAAGACGTCTACTATATCGTGCACGACCATTAACTGGCTAATCCAGTCAACGCAGTCGCAAGAAAAGGTGCTGAGGCGGTCGTATTGAATAGGCTTCGCCTGCGCAGGCTGAACCTGAGGTTTCGGAGCCTGGGGCTGAGGTTTGGGAGCCCAGGAGGCCAGAGGGGCCCGCACGAGTTGCCTCCACGGGCATGAGTGGCGGAGGCGGAATGCGGGTGGCGGTGACAGGCACTCTGGCCGCCTGTCTCGCTTGGCGAGGGCGTCGCGTGCGCGGGGCGCGGGGCGCGGGGACGGCCGCGGTAATTCGCGGGTATGACCCGCGTTCCCGCACAACACGCAGCTAGGCAGTAGGAATGCCGGGAGTGCGCTCGCACTCCTCCGCGGAGTGGTCTCCGAGGTACTTGACGCACCTAGGGTGGAGATAGCAGTTCAGCGCCGAGTGACCATAACTCTGACAGTTATGACACTGCGACGGGGTGTGAGTTTTCCGGGGGGCCTCAACGGTGATACCGGTGAGGTCACATACAGAGGTCAGACTAAAGGTAGCCTTTCCTTCCTGGGAGCGGTCTAGGATAACCAGAACCATGTTATAGGACGCTCGGGTACGCGGGTGATACATCATGTGCACCTCACGGACTGGGAAGTCGTGCTCCTTCAAGGAGGCAGATACCTCGTCGGTCAAAAGTTCTACCGGGATACGTCTGAGGACTACGCGAGAGCAAACGTAAAATACGCGTAATGGCCCTCCCTGAGAAAGGTGGTCAGCTTGCGGTGATCAGTGGAGGTAGGAACTTTCACTTGAATACCCGCGGAGGTATTCAAGGCGGAGGCGTATTGAATTTTTAAATCGGTCATTTTAGTGGAAATCTTTTAACAGTAACAGGGGGCGGTGGGCGGTGCTTCTTAGCCGTGGCTACGGAAGTCGTAACGTTTAGCTTGAGTAAGATCGATAGGGCGGGGCTTGTGTATAGCTGACGCAGGAACAGGCATTCGGGCGCTATCTCTCTTTATATTTTTCTGAACCGGGTGTATGGAACCCAACTCAGAATCGGAGACTTGGGACGCGGAGGGAGTGGGGTTCGAATTTTTCCGGTTACGCGTAACGACTTCGAATCTATCATTTTCGGGATTCGCGGCGGGTAAGACTACAGACGTGGTGGGGGTGGCTACAGATGCGGTGGGTACGACTGTATCGAGCTCCATATCAGCTCCGGATTCTGAGTTGGAACTCGCGATGGGGGCGGTGGCGGGAGTTCTATCATCGTGTCTTTCCGGAAACTGATACGAATCTAGCAAATCAAAGGAATTCGCGGTTGGGATACGAGACGCATATTCTAATTCAATTTGAGAATCTTCTAATAGATGCGGGGCATGGGTTATAACTTGTTGTACAATTTTTTCCAGCCAGTTTAGGCGATTTAACATCGACTGACTTTGACTAGGCATTCCCTGGTATGAGGGGGGGGGGAAGAGCACGCGGACGGATTAAATTATCCTCCCTGCCTGATGGGCAGGGGGGCACGCCAGAATGAAGCTACGGGACTATCAAATGTTTTGTGTTCGCACTGAGAAGTGTCGTTTAATAAATTATTTAATTAGTAACGATGGGTCCCTAAACTATGTAGCTCGAGTACAATACCGACGGCGATGACTTACTCTGCAACAACAACGCACACATCTGGCACGCAGGTGCTACGCGGCAAAAGTCGGGTACGCCAGCTATCTACGTCGATCTCGATGCTATATACACGTTGAACACGGCGCGCACTAAAAATAAACATAAAATGCTCTGAAAAGAACGACCAACGATTGAAATTCTCCATTAAAACGTCGAAACGAAGCTCTGGATATATGACGAATTACACGAGATACACACGTTCAACACGATACGATGCGCTGGATGACCGACACGTTGTACTATTCGCTATATAGGGTGCGCACTGAAAAGTGCGGTTTTTAAAACACTCTAAAACAGCACTCGCAAATCACAGTAACACTATGTATTACACTGGAATACACTGTATCACTATACTCGCGAAAATCGAAATATTTCCCCGTGCGCACGGACACAACCGTTCCCGGCCGCGTCAGAATCGGAACTCCCGTATAATATAATGATATGGGTGACTGTTTCCATAATGCGACGACTTGCCTCAGTGTGTTAATATGACTGGTGTGACACGTATCGTGGTCGAAATCCAGCCGATAATGTTTACGATGATTAGGATTCTGCTTTTTTATTTCAAGTTTGTTATAATTGTATATTGTTGCGTCAGCCAAAGTTGATAATATTATAAGGGCACATTTGAATTCATTTGTTCTGAAGCAGTGAAGTAGGAATTTAGGTTTAAAATGCACTATATAGTTTACACATACCTATATACTGTATATATATACACACATATATACACATGCCTAATGAAAATATAGTTCCTTTGAGTCACGATCACCTAATTACTGAACGTATCGTTAGGGGTCCATGACCACTCGATATAGAATTTTCCATTGCTTCTAAGATACTTATTTTTTTAGTTCCATTGACCCTTTACCTTTTTTTATTTTATTATATTTACAGCGAAGTGATGATGTAACACAGGCCACAGCTAGTGTAAATAAGAAATGAAAAATTAGAACTTGAATTTCAAATCGGACAAATTGTATGGGTTAAAATAAATGTAATCAATAGTTAGTACTGCAGTAACAAATATGTTACTAGACACTCGACTGGTTGCAACATTTTAATACATTATCCGCTAAAATATTAAGATGCGAAAACTTTCATCTAAATTTATTTACTTTATGATATTTAGCATTACACAAGAGTTGGATTTTATGTTGCGAACGTGATCAATTAATTATTTCTATTTTGAATACAAATTATGCAATATGCTATGCTACATTTAATGTAAAGGTTAATAATGTACTTGTTGCAATTCTAGTTTAGTTATAATAATGAATTTTGATTACATATTGGTAAATTAATTTCCATTTTGAAATTTAAATACTTGGCAGATAACTAATATTTCTAAATAGTGCATTATTATTGATATATATTCAATAGCAATCGTTACATTACTGCGTTTATAATCATTAAGTATTATGCAACGAAATGAATACTTACTTTTATTGAATTGTAATAATGTTATCATATGCAAGAAGTATTTGAATACAACAAATAATATGAGAGTAAACATTAAAGAAACTGCTTGCCTTCAAAACTATCAATTGTATTTATAGTTTTGATAATATGCATAAAATTTTGCATATTATCGATCTTTCCTAAAGTTGTGAGTTCAATTCATTGTTCTTGTTAAATTTAGTACTTGTTAATATACATTAATATTATATTAACGTTTTATGCATAAATAGTTCAGTATATACTACTTTTTATGCTTACATAAGTTGCAAATACATATATACAATAGAGAACATTGATATTCGACATTCTTTTTATTAACTTTATAAATGCAATAACTTTATACAGAATTGACTAAAATAAAAGCCATATTGCCAATATCGTAGACCCAAGAGACTCTCAAAAGTATAATATATTGGAAGTAAGAAGAAACTATTAAAACTACGCGTACAAAAACAAATTCAATCTAGGACAATAGAGGCAATTACAATTCCGAACTATATGCTGTCTTGTGAAACGGTCGTCCTTCGATAACATATAAATAGAAGGTTCGCTACGACTCAACCAATAATAGTCCAAATATAGCTCAATAATGGGACACAAGCGCCCCAAAGTGTACGGCAAACAATAATGGGCAGAGACAAACCAAGCACGTACACAGTGAGTCGCAGAATTAATCAGTTAGTCACACTTGCGTCGAACTAAGGAAGAGTCGATTAGGAGGGTACCTTGAGGATTATTGAGACATTGGCAGCGGTATGCCAGCTGCGGCCGGCGAACTTGCCAATATTGCCACAGCGGTCGGATTTGTCCTCAACTTGCTTTCAACTGCCCAAGAATCTCCAGCTCGAACGCAAAACTCTTTAGTCCGATAATACTTATTGAAAACGGGTACTTTATTCTTATTATTACTTTTATATGTTCAAGAATTCTATATATTGTGAAAATTATATAAACACTCACAACTGCCCGCGGCTTTGCACGCGTTTTTATTATTGACTTATAATGATATTATCGAAAATTTTATACTATTTATTGATAAATACACCTACATCTTTGTTGAGCAATAATTTTTCTATTACCTTTATTATCTAATACTTGCACCTTCTTTAGTTTAGTTTTTATTTTACTTATATGACATTTCACATAAGTACATTATTTCTAATTACAGAACATTTACAACCGAAGATAGTATCTATATATTATACATAGACAATAATTTAGAAAAGGATTTGGTTCGTATATTCGTTACACAAAACGGGCTTAAGTAATAGATATATTATTACGTTCTCCGAAACGACATTATTTAGTTATTAGCTCATAACAATACGAATATAGACTTGTATAATATCCAGTTCACGTTTCTGTATAACTTTAGAAAGTTTGCGAAAATCATTGTAAATTTATCTGGTTATTAATAAGTGTTTTGTCAATTTACTTAAAAACTTCACTATTTGTTTTATACTTCCTATTACTTCTAACTGTTTTACTTCTTACTTCTAACTGTAGTACGATAACACTATAAAGCTAATATAAAAAATATTTAGCTATATATTATTAAATTGAGTTATAAAAAGCTGAAGTTAAGAGCTACCATGTTACAGCGATTGTAGTTTAAATTAATGTGTTTTATATTCATTAGCTGTAGTCAAATATTTTATTTTAAATTTACATTGGGAATTATTAAATTACTTGAGGTTTTATTTAAAAGAGAGCTATACAGGAACACTATTATTTTTAAATGTGACGTTTCTTTATTTCTTCCAAATAGTTTCTCGCCTTCGTGTGAAATACTAATGAGTTCTTTTAAAAGCTTAAAATTCCATTTTAAGCTTAATATGTTATTATAGGTTATCATCACATACATGGGGTACAAGTATCGCGAAGCGCTAGTTAGTATTGCAATAAAATATAACAATGCACGTAAAAATATTGTCGTACAGGAATATCAGAGAAACAATAATTGAACCCGGAGCGACTAAAATTAGCACTCGAACTATATAAATGGTTATGAACTGGACAGGGGATGTTCGAGAGGCGACTAATGCACAAAGCAGGTTCGCCTGCTATGCTGATTGTACAGAACAGATTGCGAACGCGTTCTGCGCGAGCCTTGTCCGTGTCATGCCGCGTCTGGAATAACAATCGCCGCTGAATTTGATCGATACGCTTCGTCCCGTATGACTTTGTTGTTTCCACAAAAATCGATTCTGGGTGAATTCAATAAAGCTATATTAGCTATTTGATTGCTCACAATTCGAAAGATATGGAGCTGGAATTATGGGAAATATCAATACAATTTTAACGTCGTATTATTATTTCACTTTTGTAGCTGAGTGTTTTTTATGCAAAAAAAATTACAAACTATTATATATAAGAGAACTAGTTTTTTCTTCCGATATTGTTTGCGTTAATGTTGATTAGTCCCATCTCTCGAGACTACTACTTTTTGAGCAAAAAACACCATATGTCCTATTCTATAATCCTGAGAAAGTCTGTGCAAAATTTCATGTTGATCAGTTTAGTAGATAAAGTGTGATAGCGTAACAGACAAACTCACAATCGTATATACATAATATTACTTAGGATAAGGAAATAAGGATTGCTATGAACTTTTAACAAGATCCGTAACATATTGTTCAAAAATTAGTTGTTGTATTATTATTTTTATTAATTTAGATTTATTCGTTAACGTAATAAATTGTGCTTAGTGCAGACTGCATTATTCTATCTGAAGTGTATAGAGAGTAGACATAAAACCAATATCTATGTATTAATACGTGAAGCAAAACAATTGTACCCCTTTTTAACCTATTTATCGTGAACGGGTGAACTTGAAATTTGGCATAGTTAAAGTTTATATGGCGGAGAAGTGCAGAAAGCTGTTTATTTTATATAAAATGCAATAGAAGTACATTAAACTTATTAAAATATGCACTACTCACACTACTGCTTGAATTTTACACAATATATACACACATGTAAATAAAAAAGACGTTTTGACAGCCGTCAATAATTACGAAGTTCAATAGAGGTTGTGAAGGAGGTTGCTATGCTCGACTGTATGTATTTTTTAACTCTTACGTTCCAATTACCATTTTTCATCCTACATTCAACAATGATATTAAAAAATATAACTATTATTTTAATGTTTATTATTTTTTATGGTGGACTCACTTCAAATGATGATTTAATAAACAAATGAGCCAAATAATATTTTGTATAATCAAAATAAGAAATTTGTTCATAAAAGTAATCCATGACTTAGACCTCCGCGGTTACAATGTTGCAATTCAACCTCATGTAGCAACAAAAATGAATTTATTTTCAAAAGCTAATGGTAGTTAGTATTAAAACATCTTTGTATTGGATTCACCATTTGATTGTATTGTGGATCCATTACTTTTCCAAACGATGATACTGGGCATATCACTATTTCTCATAATGAACAGACTACATATAATTCAATATCACCCAGAAATACTACCCACCCATGGTGTCATGTAAAATTAATTGAAAATTGTGTCATGGGTTGCAATAAATTTCTTTGTTTTCCTAAAGTTATGTTTGCTTAAAATTTGAGAGCTTTACCACGTGATTTTGGTTTCAAATCTATAATTAATTTCAATTTTCATTTACACATAGATTTTTTTAAATGTTTATATAATTAAAGATCATGGCAAATAACTGAGTAGCCATGATGAAAACCTTTGATTATACAATATACCTTTGACAAAAGAACTCTAATAAAGTTCAAACTTTAAAATATCAAATAACTATGGTCGAATGTCGACCACTGGGCGCCCACTAGTAAACTTTATTATTTCAAATATTAAAATTTTTTACACACGTCTAAATATAAAATACCGCCTGTTTTTGAATTCACGTCCGAATTTTAGGGTGACAAGTGATATCGAATACACGTTTGGTAGGATGGACAGACAGTTTTGAATGTCAATCACTAAACGTTGATTGGATTTCCGTGTCGATGCAATACCAATATAACAACACGTTTCGTTCTAGTTGAAAGCGTCTAAAGAATTTATGACAAATACAAAAAAATGATTATTATATTTTTACATGATTTGTCTTTACAGCGTTATTAAATTAGCCTTTGAATAAATACACTATCTACATGTGTTTTTTAAAGTAAACTTCTATAGATGCATTGACCGATTTTGTGAGTAAAATTTATTTAGTAGCGGAAAAACATATATCACTGACTACATGCTAGTGAGGCCTCACTGATGACCTCGACACGCTTGTGACTTATACCCTGTGTTATATACATGTTTGAATTTTAAGTGAGTAAAATCTTGTGGTTTCGCGTCACCGGTGACATCGAAATGCTCGTGACGTTATTGTGCTTGCGTCACTCTAGCGATACGTAGTATAGCGGCCTGTGCACATGTAATTTTGATATTTTGTATTGAGCTTGAACAGCCCATCAATTTCCAAACTATGAAATGTAATTTAGACTATAATTGATTTAAAAATTCAAAGAGTACACAGTTAATCCATTGTTTTGAGTTTATACTTTATCGACAGTCCTTATGACTGCCCCGTATTTTTTATTTAACTGATTATTATAAGAATTTCTACGAATAACGGTTATTGAAATAGCATAATTGATTGATTAGTACATACTAGCTTACAGGCCCAGCTTTGCTGACTAATGAAGAAAATAATACTTTTCTTACATCTTTTGAAATAAAATAGCAACTGAAATGAATTGCAACATTGTAACCGCGGAGGTCTAAGTCATGGATTACTTTTATGAACAAAATTCTTACTTTGATTATACAAAGTATTATGGCTCATTTTTTTATTAATTCATCATTTGAAGTGAGTTCACGATAAAAAATAATAAACATTACAATAATAGTTACATTTTATAATATCATTGTTGAATGTAGGATGAAAAATGGTAATTAGAACGTGAGAGTTAAAAAATACATATAGTCGAGCATAGCAACCTCCTTCATAACCTTTTTTGAAGTTCGTAGTCATTGACGGCTGTCAAAATGTCTTTTTTATTTACATGTGTGTAAAATTCGAGCAGTAGTGTGAGTATGCATATTTTAATTAATTTAATGTACTTTTACTGCATTTTATATGAAATAAATAGCTTTCTGCACTTCTCCACCATATAAACTTTAACTATGCCAAATTTCAAGTTCACCCGTTGACGGGAAATAGGTTATAAAGGGGTACATTTTTTTTTGCTTCACGTATTAATATATAGATAAGATACGATGCGGAAGACAATAAAAGTAAAAGAAACAATCATGAAAAAAAAAATTAAGAAGAAAATAAAATACAACAATTCGATAATATATAACTTAAAAATAAAGGAAAAAGAAAACCTACAGAAATTAATTAAATAAAAAACTAATTTTAGATTTGAAATAGATAGGGTATTACTAAATAAGTAACCGACTTCGAAAAAGGAGGAGGTTACTATGTTCGGTTGTATGTATTTTTTTATGTATGTTAATCGATGTTACATAAGTCGCAGACCACCAGACTACATCGGAAATAGATGCCTCAGCATGACTGTACAAGGCCCGAGGTCTCGCGGCAGGCCCAAAAAACGCTGGTTGGACGTGGTGAAGGCGGACTTAAGGGACAATAACCTCACACACAAGGATGCCGAAGACCGGGCAAAGTGGAGGAAGTCTATTAGGAAAGCGGACCCTGGCACTAAGCCGGGAAAACGCTAGGAAGAAAAGAAGATGTTAATCGATATCTCCGTCGGTTGTGAACCGATTTTAATCATTCTTTCTTTATTTGAGTTGGCTATACTCAGAGGTGGTCCCATATAAATATAGGTAGGGCAAATATTCATATTTTTCATTTAATTTGATAAACTATAATTTAACGCTTTTCAGTGTCTTATGGGATTTTGATTGATATTGAAGTCGGATTATCTTTTTTGCATTTTTTTTTTGTTATTTGTAATTGAAGCCATATTTGTTATATATAAAAAAATGTAATCGCTAAAAATTTGTATACGAACAATTCTAATCAATATTTTAAACGTCCGTTAGTATGCTTGTTACACTAATACGCCTAACTATTCAACTTGCCGTTATAAAACTTTACAAACCGATATCAGGCACCTTTTATCTATTAAAAATGTTCTGTTCACGAATTAAAGTCAATTGATGGATCATTATCACGACCGAAATCACGAGCAAAAACTAGTACAACATAATTCTTATTAAAAATCTCTAATTCAGTATTGTATAAGCAATTTTAAAATTCAAAATTAATTTAAATGACTTCAATATATAATATCTTATGCAGTATTCAAATGAAATCAAATTTAATATTAAAAAATCCTTTTAGGTTTCGCTTATCTTTTAATGTTATTTGAGTTGAAATTTTCAAGTAAATTATGTTTTAACAGTACATTTTCTAAGCATCTCAAAACTAAAGCAAGCTTTGAAAGCTTTCAGGCATTTATATAAATAATGTGAAGTAATGTATCACATTATTGTATGCAACAGTAGCTATCGTGCATATAACGTTATCAGTATCGACGAACTGATATACTAAGTGCTCTAGACATTACGGGCTCGAAGTGTTAATATATTGAACAGCTCGTTTAGAGATAATGTTGGCACAACGTTTTCACTATCAAACGTCGGTTTCTCTTTAAAAGCCATATTGCGTTACAGGTTCGGAGTATTTTTGAATATGTTAATAACTAAAATCAAGAGTTACGAATTAAGTAGTGAAGAATAGCTCAGATGCAATTCTTCCATAGTATTTAAAAGGTTTAGAAGTTATAGACCTAATATATACCTTGTTACCTGTTACAAATTTTAAAGCCAAATGCATGCCAAGACTAGGTAAATTCATATCCTACGTGTCGTATTTAACCCTTTCTATATTCTTCTCAGTATTATGTTTAGAATTGTGACGACATAAGGCTTGAGTCTCGCCTGCAGGTCTAAATGATTTCAAATTTACTTTTTCATGCAGTTATATTTATCGATATATACCTCCTACACCCTCATTCCAGTATTCGATTAAAGTTAGATTTATGATTTCTAGTAATGTCTCTTCTGTTAGTTTTTTTTTCGAACTGATTACGTTATTTCCCTAGCAAGGTCTAATAGCTTCACCGGACTTCTGTTAGTGTTATTTATAATTTGTAGGGTAAACATTTGCATTTTTTTTCTATCCTCTTTAAAACCAAATTATTAAATTATTCGCTTAAAAGCGTTCTTAATAGTGCCAAGTAAAGGTTTATATTCATTTATTTATTTTATATAATACAGATTCCTTGTAGCGAGATTATTAAACGCTGTGAAGTACTCTCCATTCTGTAGAGTCAATTTATTATCAACATAAAATCGCTTTTAATTATAACGATTTTCAGAAGTTCCTTTAGTATTCTTTTGTGTAATATTTTTGAATATTGTTTTTAATTGTTATATTATTCTTATTGCATTTTCATATGTTACAGTGTAATATTTAGGCACAGGTATATAACTGAAAACATTCAAGTCCGAGACTATACTTGGTTACAATTACAAATGTATTATTTATCAGAGAGCAAAGCGGGGGCTTCGTTCGGGTAAAGGAATTGATTTCTGCATAATTTAACAACGAAAACACCTACCGGAGTCCTCTCGCTTGCACTAAAAACAAGACATTCGTTTGTATTTTACTACTTTCGTCGGAATAAATGAATTTTTTATATTCATGTACGCACTCGTGGAAGAAAGGTGAGCTGAAGTTTTCTTACTTTTGAACATGTTTTCATTAATCAAATATTTTATTTTGCGGCAAGGAATAAGTAATGTATACTAATTCCCTTTGACAGTCCACGGCTAATATTTTATTCAAAAGAAGGTTTCGTTAACATAATAATTAAATGTGCTTTATGAATATTAAGTCTTAATCAAAGTCTCGCAAATAGCAAAACTTTTCCTAGTATCCAACTCGATACACATTACGAATATTAATTAAGTACGTTTGGAAGGTACAGAATGTACCGCAAAATAAGAGGTATTCATTAAAAAAATAAAATTTCTTAACAATAATGAAACTGGAATGGATTTTATAAAGAAAAGTTAAATTAGAGTTCAGTGGAAGTTCTGATAGACATCGATTTGTGGTTTCAGTAAAACGAACACGTTTGTCCATTGAGGCTTAAATGTTGTTCGAGTAGAACTGAGTCAGATTCTTGTAGGTAATTAACCGTTGCAATAAATTAGAGTAGCGGCCGGCCGTCCGACGTCCAACGAGGCTCATTGCGGATGCGACGCACGGCCCGGACGGCCAAAGGATGCGGCGTCCAAACATTGTCACTGCACCACAAGTCCAGCTGTGTTCACTAGTTAGTGCAGGCACTAACATTCTGGGTTGAATTATTACTACTGGTCTATTGATTCATAGAGTTTAAAACTTTTATACTCTCCTACGTGTTGCATATATTAGATCTATATAAAATAATAATATAATAATAATCATGTTTACTTATCAGCCTTATTTTTTTATATCATAGGAGGCAAACGAACAGGTGGGTCGCCTGATGTTAAGTGATCAACACCGTCCATAGACACCAGCAACACCAGAGGAGTCGCAAGTGCGTTGCCAGCCTGTGTTGGTGGGGAAGGGTGGAGGAGGAAGGGGAAGAGAGGGAGGGAGGTGGGCCTCCGGCACTCTCACAGACTGAACCAAACGCAACAATGCAAGCACTATTACTTTACATCGGTTTTCTGTGAAAGGGTGGTACTACCCCGGACGAGCCGACCCATTCATGCTGAAACCAGTTATATAGCATCAGCGTGACTCTACCACCTACATTTTTCAATTCAAGTATATAATCTACAAAACATCTAATACTAAGTTGAAAATAGTTAGTTTTCCATATGGTGACAGTTGCTACCTAAACTAGATAATCCTGTGCCTGAGGTGCAGTACAGATTATGTACCCTTTTGAAAGCGTGTAGTATATAATCACATTATTATTTGACTAGATTGCTACCACTATACACTACCTACATTATACATACTATAGCTATTCCAGCCGCCATCGTGGCCCTTCTCGGTGTTCCAATATCAAGCAGTGTATATTCTAGTAATCAACTGCTAGAGATCTGTAAATAGTGTTGTTTGTGACCACAACACACATGCTGATAAACATACTATAGTCAATTTCTCTTTCTCTTCTGGTTGCTGGGATTAGCTTAGTATATCCATCTGTTAAGAGGCGTGTCATCGGCAAATGGCAATATATAGTAGATCCATGAGTAGCCGCCTTTGTTTCTAGATTCCATAGCTCCTATAATCAGGTAGAATATATAAATGTAAAAACGAATCTCAAATTAATTTCTTGGAGTGTCTTTTTTTTTTTTTATTAACTTCAGTTATATTACGTATACGACTGTGGTATGTTACCAACGGACTCGAATGGCCGTTAGTTAGTCTGCTGCATTAAAACAATGCACATTTGATCTAATCGATCGGTCGCATGGGTGTGAGTAAACATGTGAGTTCTTAGGTGTTTCATACATATTTTACAAAATTTTGTTTTACACACTCTTTTGCAATGTAGTAAGTACTAAAGAAATTAAGTATCAGAGGATAAAATAAAATATGGAAATTATTTTGTATCTATATATTGATTAGTTCTTTAACACTGTATAACTCTGGGACACTTATAGTCTCATACTATTATATTAGACTAGCTTCTGCACGCGACTTCGTCCGCGTGGAATAATTACTTTGGGCTAACGCTAACACGCAAAGAAAGCTCTCAAAAGGACGAATTGCCTGATTTTGAGATATTCTTCATTGGCGCTCCGCTCATATTAATCTTAGCGTGATGATAATAAGCCTAAAGATTTCCTCGATAAATGAGCTATCTAAAACCGGACTAAATCGGACCAGTAGTTCGTGAGATTAGCGCGCTTAACCATACAAACAAACCAACTCTTCAACTTTATATATTAGTATAGATGAAATAACAATTAAATTATATTAATAGCAATATAATCTTCATTAACATTTCGGGAATGTTTTTAGAAATGAAATTGTGGTTACAAGCTGATAAAATATAAATATATATAAATAAAAATCAATTACCGAATTATGTGTTAATTCAGAACGACTGTTTGGTTAATTATATTTTTGTTGTGGTTTTGCCAGTAATTGCCAAGACAAGGTTTGTATGCAAGAAAATGTTTCAAAAATGACAGAATTGGATTAACTATAATAAATTGGATTAAAGATATAAAAAATTGTGTGAGACATAAGATAGTTGGAGGCTCTTCAAAAATATTTACAGGAAAAAATGTTGTTTAGTTGTTTAAATGCAATTAGTTTTAATTTTTCGGTCGTATTGTATAGGGAAGATTTGATCTCATTTTCAGCCTTAGCACACCTATGCAAAGACAAGTTAGGTGGCTAGTGAAATATAAATGTCAAATCTAGAGTTGTTTGTGTAAATTGAAGTATCAATAAAAATATAACATTTTTCCTTGGGCATGTTTCGTACTAGTTAGATGCACCGTTTTACAAGTAATCTCACCTCGCTCACGTATCTGATGGAGTTTCAAAACTTCTAAACTAGTTGGACTCTTGTTAGAAACTTACACAGTAACATGTTGCACTTTACATGCATTTACTAAGCTGAACCGATATGGAACAAAATTCAGCCTTGAATCAGAGCAATACGTACTATAAAACTAAAATATTTATATACAGTTTTCTTAAATAAAAGTTTCCTTTGCTTATAAAAATGAGATATATACTTTTTTCGTCATTTAATTTTTGTTCAGTAGCAAAAAATATGTACGGGCCAGTAAATATACAGTACAAATTAATACACAAATTTACCATTATTTGCATTAATAACAGTATTCTATTTATTATCTTATACTAACCTTTACTCGCGACTTCGTCTGCGTGGATTAGTTACTTTGGGCTAAAGCTAAGACGTAGGCATAAGCTCTCAAGTGAAAAAAAAAAACCTAAATTTGAAACATTACTCATTAGTGCTTAGCTTCTATTGTTCTTAGTGTGTTGATATAGCATATAACCTTCCTCGATAAATGAGCTACATAACATTGAAAGATTTTTTTAAATCGGACTAGTAGTTCCTGAGATTATCCCCTACAACATCACAAACTCACAAACTTCACCTCTTTATAATATTGGTATAGATTATCATTTGATCTTATAGACAGACATATTTACACTACTCTTTATTTTTTTAATATTTGGGATTGTGCTAATGTGCAAAGATTGAAGACAAATGTTTTTAATTCGTTTTTAACAATACACAACTTACAATCATAATTATATTTATAGGTTAGTAGATATAGGTATGGATCGTGAACAATGGCTTTAAAACCAAAATTTCGATTCATCCAGAACAAGGAAAAAACAAACACTATTTCCATTTTTTTTTATTGAAACAACTACGGGGCTTAAACAGAAAAAAGTTGGTTAAAATACAGCAGGTTTCCGCAATCGAAATTTTGAAACTACCATTCTTGCATTACAATATTACATTTACAATAAATTATAGTAACATTATTAAATTGTATTGAATCTAATAGGAAAATGTAGGATTAATTGGACGAAAACAGAAACTGTTTGTTTTAACGCTAAAATGATTTATTTTGATAAGGAGCGACTTTCATAATATTTGCTTCATATTCGTTATGGACTCCAGGAGAGCCTCTTATAGAAATAATTACATTTTCTTAGAATATTCACGGTTACTTGCTCACTGAAAACGGTTGTTGTTATCTTTCCTAGATATATACAACGAATATTGACTGAAGATAATAGAATTAACAAATTAAGTAACATTACCACAAAGGCAATACAATGCAAATGAGGGAGAACAAACTGGGTTAAGACCTTCTCATTAGTATTTAACGCAAATTTAAGACCCATTTCATTTAGTAATATTTATTGTTTTTACTAACCACTTAGTTAATTTTAGTTTATATTTTTTAGGTTTATTCCTAGTACTTTTTTATCATGGGGGCAAACGCTGAGGGTCACCTGATACTAAGTAACCACCACCATCTAAAAAAACTTGCAACATCAAGGGAGTTACAAGTGTGTTGCCAACCTGTGTTTGGAGGAGGGGAGAAAGAGAGAGGATGTGGATATCTGGCGCTCTCACTGACCGAAGGAAACGCAACAATGCAAGCACTGTTATTTCACGTTAGTGTTTCTATGGATGGTGTTACCGACCCAATCATGCTGAAACCAATAATAGCCTTAGCGTGGCTCTACCATCTACATTTTGTTTAAAAACATTTCAACATACCAGAACGAATGTACACAATTTAAGAAAGGCAAAACCTATAATATATTAAATTAGAAAGTGCCTGTGGTTTCACATGTGTTTTTTAATGCAGTAGTTATTTTCAACTGGTTATTTTGTTTTATTAAATTTTATAACGATTTCTAAAACTGTCGCTGGTCATATTTACAGGCTATCAATTTTGCAATAACATACTTTTGTATACAAAGTAAGATGAAAAATGGTTTAGATTAAATATATTATGAGAGCATTATTGACAATACATAATAAGTATATTTTATGAATCACTAGCTGTTTTTTTCCTCGAACTGACTACGCTATTGGCCTATACAAAACTCTAACAACTTCACCGAACTACAGTTACTAGCTGACCCACGCAAATTCGTCTGTGTTAAATTGATTACCTACCAGTTCCAATTGTATTTCCAAACACGAAAAATCTTAAAAAACCTAAAACCCGATTACAGTGTCACCCACGGATTCCAATTGTGAAACCAGATAATTCAGGAACTCACTCAAACACTCACCTAGTTGGTTTAATGAATGGCTTACGCATGTGTGGAAGAAATTTCGATGAGGCAAATGTAGCGCCATCTATCATTCAGCAACATCAATAATTTCGTTTTGTTTGAAATATTAACGATCGTTAAACTATTTGGATATTGTTCATACAAAAATCGTGAATAAAAAATGGCAAGGTTAGGAAGAAAAAAATTTGGGATCGTAGGTATTTTTGATGGCAAATACAGAAAAATACAAAAAAGAAAAATTGACAAAAAAAAAATCAGGTTAGGGACACCCTAAGCACCTAGAGATGTAAAATATACTATATGAACCATTTTCATAGCTATTACACATACATTTAAAATTTCATAAAAATTTGTACAGCCGTTTCGAAGTTCGACCACAAACACCGTGACACGAGATTTTTATATACCTATTTGATGAAATGACATATACTGTCCATGTACATAATTTCATCGAAAACATTTCAAATTAAAATCTTCTTTTAATTATTATTTTTACGATTACAAAAGAATTATTGAATATTTTTAGTCTATAAATTTCTAAATCATATATACTCATATATAACTTGCTATCATAGAGTAACCTTATAAGAATATAATCTTGATTCTTGATAAATAAGCCACATAAGATCAGATGAACCGCATGACAGTAAACTGTTGAAAAAAATAAAGTAAATATAAATTTAATTGCAATTTGATGTGATTAAATGTTATTCACTTACGTGTACCTATCTAATGGATTTAAATAGGGTTATGTAAATCAAATCAATTCAATCAAATTCACACAACGCTTATAATGAAAGGCAAAGTGTGTTTAATAATATCATATGAAAATGCCGGGATGCATACTGATATGTATACCCAAATGAAGGCTTTCAAATTCCTTAGTCATACTAATTCTAATTCGGGTCACGGGACAGTGTGAACTTGTCGTACCGCGCGGGGAAGGTGTCATGTCGATGGAAGCTCTAGCGCCCCGAACGTTGCCGAGGCTATGAGACTTATGAGGATTACGAGAAAATGTGTATTCGATGACATTTTTCGGGGACGTAGAAAAATATGAAATATAAGGAATTCTAAACGTGACCGGAATATCGATAAAGCGTCACCTATTACCGGTCTATGCGTTCTTTTCGCGGTCGGGCGCGCGTCTGCCGGTGAAACCGACCGTGACGTTCCATTCCTGATATAAAAATGTAAGTATGAAAAAGCTTTGTTAAACGCGACTTGGCTTTAGCGAAGTGGCAAAGTTTGAAGTGGAAAACTTTTCATGGAGAAATCTTTGCACGAAACGATTAAATTTTAACGCTATTTGTATGAAGATGTTATTACACGTCTTAGATTTCTTTAAGCTTAGGCTGAATAAATTATAAAACAAAATCAAATCTATAGTATGTACAAAGGCACTTAATACGCCAAAAATAATTTATGTAAATCAAGATTAGAATTTAGAACGGATTTAACTTAGTACGAGTAATTGTTTAATACCTTTGATAATATTATTCGATGTGGTGCAGACTGCAAACCACACAGTCTATAGAGAAGATTATTTTAATGAAATAATTAAATTCGTGGGCGTACGGTGGACACGGGATGCAAGCAGAATCTAGAATAGGGAGCGAGCGAGGGTTACGTTGTGATTTTATTTGAGACTCCCAAGGAATTCTTTGTGCTCTAATGCGGCACTATACACAAAGTTAGATAACATAAAAAAGTTGCAATTATAAAATGAGATCTGCAAAGTGAGGATCGTAGCAGTATTTTTTCGTTTATTTCACAGAAAGTTCTTTCACATAAAAACCAAATTGGATTACTTAAACGAAAATCAATACGTTAGCTTACCGAAACAAAGAAGCGAGACTGGGTTAAAACCCGCCGTACGAAGAGATTCTTATACTAAGATAAGGAAAACATGGATTGTTTGTCGACCACAAGGTTCCCAGGGAACATTTAGCGTGGGCTCGGACCCTCGTTACAATCACTGCTGAATTATTTACTAACTCCCAGTATATTGTACTGAATTGATTTTTGCATAATTTACACGAGTGGAACCATTATAGCCATACGTAACACGAAAATAAAAAGAGGATTACTTGACCGCATCCCTCTAAATATTATACCATTTTGATGGTAAAAGTAAGCTTAGGGAAGGAATCTTCGGGAAACTGCGGATAAATCACTATTATACAGTATGGCTGAATCAACTATGAAGGAGGAAAAAATAAAATCTGTACAGGTGATATTAGAATTCAGTTCACGTATCGTATAGGAGGTTTCGATGGAGCACCTCGGGGTTTGAGACCGTGGCCACCGCACTGCGCTTCGACCGGCCGAGAGATTGCTATTCCTGTTAAATTCTAAGACAATTACCGCTACGTAAACGGAAAACCGTTCAAGTGCTCTCTCAAACGTGCTTTCTAATCTTCGAAGTCGGATTGAGGAAAAAACCCGGTAGGTTAGGAACAAAACCCCTGTTATCGAATTTATATGTTATTGCAATGTAAGCGAGTTTTAGAATATGAATATAGAGCAAAATAACAACGAATTAGCAGATATGTATCTGAAGTAAAATACTAACTAAGTACTACTACTAAATACTAACGTGTATTGTAGAGAAATAATTGCTTTTTTAAATTTATCAATGTCATACGGACACTTTTGTAATGTTTCCATAACCATCTTCCATCTTTACTAAAACGAAAATATTATTTGACAAATAATCTGCATAGATTTGTTTTCTAAGCAATCTTAATATTCTTTTAATTTAAGGAATAAACTCTCGCATTGGAGACTATATATCATATGTGCATGTTTATATAAAATATGCATATCTTAAATAAATAAAACATTTTCTTTACCATTTCGAAATATTGTCACATTATAAAGGGCAACGCAGCTCTGTCAGTTGTTGTGTTTATAACTGGGAAAAAACTAAACCGATTTTCATGATTTTTTTAACCATACATACATTATTACCTTACGAGATTTTGGAATATCTTTGTTACATTAAGTATAGAAACAAATGTACGAGTATTTATTTGTATATATTACTTCACAGCACATTTGACACATAATTAATTTTGATATACAAACATATTTTACCAATTACAAAGCAATAATTATTACATTTTATGTAGTAACTATATTAAACTAATAGTGTTGTATATTCAAGTTAATGTGTTCTATGTATGATTGTTACTGGGATTGTAAGTCACAGTCATACCTAGAACGTATGGATATACAATATTAATGATCAGGTTTAAAGTACATCATATTGATAAAAAGCGACTATAAGACCATTATGTTGTAATATTTTACGCAAAGTATTTAAAATAATACAGTAGATAATATATTAAAATTTACGCAAGCGGAGTCGCAGGTATAATTAGTTAACTTCCACATTTATGTAAGTATTATTTGAAAACAAAATAGCTGTGTATATGATAGACTTTTATGTATAATATTTGTTTATTGTAATAACAGTTTGAATAAATGGTGCGTTTTATTTTATTTTCAGCAACGAAAACCTTCGTTATGATATTGCTGTTCATAACACCAGTATCGTGGATTGCATGTGAAACAGTGAAAACGCGAGCGAGCTTCGTGTACAATTAATATACAACACTATATTTTCAGAAAGTTTCCCAACCAATCTGTATATTCTACGCCGTATTATACTTATTATACTACGTATTATACTATTTTTAAAATGCGTGCAATACTTCACATTTTTGCGTTTAGGAAAAACATACTTTATTATCTTTTTAGTAAATCTATTATATATTAGAATTTGATAGTATTTTCATAGACGTGATAAGGGGTATGAGTGTATTTATGTACGACTTTGTAAAGTAATTAAAAATCATATTGCAAATTAATTATGAAGTTGCTTCTAAATTAACAATGTAAACGAATCATATTTTTACAAGCAGTCATAGTTAGGCGATTGTTTTCTATACTATATATACTATACTATAATAATAATAATGATATTGTTAAGAAGTTAAATTTCTGAGTTTTTGACGTTGTAGGAGGTAATCTCAGGAACTACTGGTCCGATTTTAAAAATATTTCAATATTATATAGCTCATTTATCGAGGATGGTTTTAAGCTATATATGATTACGCTTAGACTAATAGGAGCTGAGCACCAATCAAGAATTATTAAATCGGAGAAAGGTTGTAACTGTACTATATGTTATACTGACCAGTTCTCTAATTCGAATTGAAATACCGCGACGAATTACATAAAATATATAAATAATTGTACTGACCAATAATACGACTAAATTTATTGATATATACAATATTAAATTATAATGTTTTTATTAGGTTCCGAAATATACTTTTTTACCGTTAGGTTTCCATTTACTTGTACGAACATAGCCTCTTTCGATATTAACCATTTGTCTCGAAAGTTAAAAGACGACATAATCGAGAGTTGTTAATACTTGTAGCTGCGTGAAATCTCCCTACTTTATTCCAGCTTAATTGCAAAGCGATGTAAGCCTTCGAAGAAATAAAAGTTTTACAGATTCTACCGAGCAGGTGATAATCACAAAGTATTGAGGTATAAAATATATTAAGTGAATTAAATAAGAATCGTTTAAATGTACGATAGTAATTTTATTTGAATAAACAATATAGTCTGGATAATGTTGTTTACAAACGAAGTTCATAGAGTAAGCTTTTACCCGAAGCTATTAACTATAAATTCCGTTGTTTGTGGCTCTTGCCTCCCATTCGTTCCCCTTCTGACGTTAATCAGCATTCTAGATATCTAGATTATATAAGTCTGTCTGAATAGACACATTTCTCTCCTTTATTTCTTCTTGGGCGAGGTCGCTTCGAATTTAATCCTACTTCGAATATCTTTACTTGTTTTTATCATTGGTTCATTTAGGTTAGTTTACTTACGAAATTACCTTAGTAGTGGTTTAAAAATATTGTTCTACCATTTCAAATAACAAATGAATGTAGTCTTTTCTTTCAAAAAGATTTATTTCACTATTTTAAGACAGTTAATAATACAATTTAACTGTATTAATATGCAAAATGAACCTTGTAGAATTATTGTAGGTGGTAGAGTGTAGTAGTTGTAGTAGGTGGTAGTTGGTTTCAGCATGAATGGCTTGGCTCGCTCGGTGTAGTACCACCCTCTCACAGAAAATCGACGTGAAGTAACAGTGCTTGCATTGTTACGTTTCGTTCGGTAAGTGAGAGCGCCGGAGGATCACCTCCCTCGCTCTCTTCCCCTTTCCCCTCTTTTCTTCCCCGCCAACACAGGCTGGCAATGCACTTGCGATTCGTTTGGTGCTGCTGGTGTCTATGGACGGTGGTGATCACTTAATATCAGGTGACCCACCTGTTCGTTTGCCTCCTATGATATGAAAAATGCGGCTATACAATATAGTAAATTGTAGAAGTTTTATATATGAAAAAATATAAAGATCTCATATATTTGAATAAGTTTACTTTTAAAACTTAGGGTAAAACACACACGCTATACCAAATAACATAAACTTAAAAAAGACCTGAAAAATACGACCAGCCATAAGCTAAATTCAACTTGTTTGTAAAAAAACCAGTTAAAGCGCGAGCAAAACGTTAACTCAGTTCCGGTGGAAATCTCTCGGGAGCTGTTTTAAGCTGTACGAAACATAAATTTAACAGCTCGTTTAATTTGAGCTCATTATTTTATTACTTATTTTTAAGCATTGTTTTTTTAGTTTACACCTCGATATGTCATGAATCTAAAAGGGCAAAGAAAATGTTTAGGTTTTAAGTTTAAGTTCTGTAATTTACTATAATAGTGTCTACTACAGTAGTCTCATATTTGTGGGAGGTTTCCTGTTCGCTTGTTTTTTTATGTTATTTTTTTTTATATTTGTAACTTCAGCATTCCGTCATTTATAAACCGATTGGTAAAATCCTTTTTTTGTTGTTGTAGTAAACGAGATATTCTCAAGGTGTTCCTATTTTAATTCGATTACCATAGGACCTTTGGTTTCAAAGATACAACAGGGAACTGAACTGAACTGAAAATGTATAGTGGTTGAGATATTGGTAGGTTTATAATAAGTAAAGGCAAGCTAGACTCGCTAGCTAACGTAAATGAGATCAAGGACGTTCTGGTAGTTTTTTGAGTAGATTTTTTTGATGCTCATTATATTTTTTTATGTTTCAGTTTTATGTAAAAAAAAAAAATACTATCATCTATTATTAAAGATTTTTATTCATGACTCAAACCAAGTATTTAGTGAGATGAAATAAATTTAATTATTACATTATTATAATATAAATAATTATAATAATAAAATGATTTGTGTCTCAGGATCATGTAAATTATAATGGAAAGGATTTGAATTAGTAAGGAAGTTTTAATTGAAATTTATCTTAAGAAAATAAACAATAATTTGAGATATAAGAAAAAGATTAAGTTGTTTTACACTAGAAGCGCTGTTCCATATTAAATACCAAAGGCGTCAAATAACAAAATTTTCTATGAGTACTTCATACAACCACTCGCACGTACGGGACAAGAGGGATTCCTTGATTTATGACAATGTCAATACCGCAGTCTAGTACTTATTTATTTATTTAATAAAGGTAGAGCTCACACGTACTATACACTATTTATTTTTAGAATTATTATTATTGTAACTCAGATATGCGAATATCATACCATTTCAATTTATTTAAAGTGATTTATAATCTTCATAGCATAGCATTGAAATTGAAACTGTTATGCTTTTGTATTATTATTTTTTATTAATGATATATTTCATATTTTGTTATGCTGTGAAGTATAATAGAGGTCTTAATATAACTTACTTTGTTACACTTGAAAATACTAACTACAAGACTACCCACTACTTTTTTTTCTCTTTGTCAACAAATCTTTCAGATTATTATTGCCATCGAGTAGGTAATAATATTACAAGCGTCAGGTATAATTTCAACGCGTTTGAAAAGTGGTGGTGGCTCCCGGATAGAATATTCCAAGGAATTCTTGTGACTTCCCAGAATTCATGCTCCGTGGTATTATTTTTATCCACTTTACTGATGCAGAATAACCGAACTATATCACAGAAAATGCCGCCAATAGTAACAAATATAGAGTTAAATAACAGAATATTAAATAAGATATAAAAGCTACATGACAAACTAAGATCCTGCCAAAAGAGTGTAGCAAATACTTCATTACGGCATGATGTCCGCGCCTCGACAATCCATATTTGACCGATTTTGAATTCCAAATTATAAGGGATATCATTACATAGTATAATTTTTTTCTCAAACTGACTATGCTATTGACCTAGCAAGGTCTTAAAAGCTTCACCGGACTACTAAACCGAGCGCTTAGGGCACTCAGCCGACTTTATCTGACAACTAACTCAAGGGTGCACGGCACACCTCGGCTTGGGCTGTTGTCTGATACGTTCAATTCGACCTATCGGAGCTGACCCAAGCTAACTATTCATAGATATACGAGTTGTTGGAACATACATATATGTGTACCAAGCATACATACCTCAACAACTCTTGTATATATTTCGTATCGGATAGATTTCTAAATAACTTTAATTCGATAAGGGAAAGCATCAAAACCCTTCCACTTTCATGTGTAAGCGTGTATGCGTGCACGTGTGTGGGGGTGATATATGTAATGTTGCTGCAGTGATGTAAGATTTTGTGCCACTCTATCGCGCGAGCTGCGCACTCAAGGGCTCCACACCGAGGGAACGGACCTAGACTTGAGCCGCTGCCGTGGAGGGCCTAATAAGGTGTGCGGGAGCGAAATTTACCCCCAGAATATTAATCAAAGTCCCCTACCGCGTCTGTCTCTTCACGATAAACTAAAAAACGACTGTACAGATTTTCATGCGGTTTTCACTAGTAGATAAAGTGATTCACGAGGAAGGTTTTAATATATAATTTGTCGAGGATTTTTTATAATCAGGGCGAAAAAACGTCTACTGGGACCGCTAGTATTATTATAAATTACCGAATATTGGCCAATCTTGGAATAAACCAATATAGCTTCATAAATATAAGGTTTGATACAAAACAGGCGATTATGCGGGTTTTTATTATAAGAATTTAGCACATGCTATATTCTACCAATAGCGTTAAGTAAATATGGGTTTTCGGAATAAAATAACGTAAGAAAGGAATAATAATGTTACTGTGAAAGTCCTATCGTGCCTTAGTAACGAGCTGGGTGAGATTGGACTTGTGATAAAAAATAGTGCGAGCTGATCAAGGCAAGGCGGCGGCGTAGAGCCGCCAGCGAATGTTGGGATATACTGTGTGATTTCGAATTCAGAATATCGGGTATTTACAGGTTATCTTATGAATATTAAATAATATTAATTTATCAGCAAATACATTATATTTCGAACTGATAATAATTATAAATTTATTCTTAAAACCAACAATTAAAAACCGCCATTGGTCACACCTGGTTTGGCTTCTGGTGATTTATCAATACTTAGGTATTTTTATAAAATAATAAATAAATAGATTTTTACATGAAAAATATGAAGTAATTTGATACTCTAATACAGTAAAACAACAACTGAATATAGATTTTATTTGGTAAAATTACCTATAACTTTGTGTTTATTTATAAAAGATTTTATTTCATTTATATCTAACGTGTGTTTCAGAATACGGACCCGTATCATTGTATGGAAAGCGTCTTGACATTCGAGTCACGTTTAATATTTCTTATTTCCTTTGTTTCATTTGTCCTCGAGTCAGAATGATATCAAGTCAGTCTTTTTTGTACCGATTTCTTAGATTAGGATTTTTTACTTACGTTACAGTTCTATAAGACTGCTCCACTCGCGTATGTGATATGCTATATTCCGCTCATACCTCGTGCCTATATTTTCAATATGAAGCATATTATATTTGTTATATTAAATTATTCATATTATATTATTTTAGTTTTTTTTTGTGATAAATTTTCAGTGCTATTGTTTTGCTTAATAAAGCTAATTCAGTTATAGTACAAATCAAAAATTACCACTGACTTTCTTTTGAGTTAGTAACAAGTGTCTGTCTAGAGCTTTGACATAGATTATTCAATTTTGTTACTTTCATTATAAGATTAAAATGAGATTTTTATTTCGAATAATTTGTTAAGACAAGATTTGCACTGAAAATATTGCACAATAAAAACAAATACAGTATTACATACTTTTTCTTGTTTTAAGTATACCTATAGGTTTAGCAAATTCAATATTACGTAAGGAATTTTAATATTCCTGAAGGTTAATTTAATATTGGATAAGAATATAATCTATTGAAATAGTAGATTATAAAGAGAAGAAAATATCACCGTGATAAGTAATTTTCTTCAAAGATGATTAATTATTTTTTATAACTAACAGCACCAATTATCTCTCTCATTAAAATAATCTGTATTTTAACTAATAAAAAAAGAAGTAGAAAGCTCTCAAACCCACATGGAACGGAGTAATTCGTAAGCATACACGTAATATGAGTAAACGCTTTGTACATTTCACCGGTATTGCCTTCCATTTGATATTGGATAGCAATTTATTTATCATACATATTGCGGCTGGGAGCGGGCATCGAATCTCGCTGCAAACGCGTCTTTCTTTCCCAGCGAAATCAAGAATCGAATACGTGTTGGGAATTTCGTTTGTACCTGGGTGTCGTTTAATTTTATAGATATGTGACAGGCTCAGTTATTATGAATGATTATGATTATTACTAGGCTTTCACTAGGTTCAGAGGATATAATAAGAATGTAACTTTTATGTATATATGCTAAGATTGAGATTTTGATTGGAGATTTTATTTTATTGTGAATATGTATTTTGAAGTTGTGTTATTGATAGTAGAAAAATAGAAGATACGTTTCAATGTTGTGTTATGTATGAGTGTTTGCTGTATATTCTTTCTCGTAATTTAAAACAAGCATTATATTTGTGTGAATAAAACTATAGGTGTATATTTTAGATTATTTAGGTTTCCGAGATTTTAAAATTCCGTACTTTCAATCGTAAAAGGATAACATAGTTCTTTTCTTCCGAGTCGAGGATTTTTTTTCGAAATTGGTTCCAGTTAAATATTTAAAAGTGATAACAAATACTATTTGTTCTCTCATACTTTTAATCTAACTATATAAAGTATTTTCCTAGGATTAACACTATTTAAATTTGCTACATGGGTGAGGTCTTTGGGCATTATAAGCATTAAGGAAAATATCCAAAAATAAAGAATCCAGTGTGTCAAGTCTAGAACGTGAGATTACTGAAAAAAGGTTGCTAGATTTACACAAAGATAACAAACACAGTATGTGAATATATCATTTTACTTATTTATTTTTGAACGATTAATCTTCCAATATAGTATTTTAATAATTCCCTAGTTTGAATTTATTTCTTTTAATTTGAAAGTGATGTTCTAATCTGACTATTTTGTATAAATTCTAAACAATTGTAGACAGAATTAATCCTTAAAGAATGGTGGAGATGTGATTTTTTTACTAAAAGCTCCTTATCTCCTATTGAGTGGTTCAAGAAATTATCACATTATAATATAGGTATTATCGAAGGGGTTTTATTTTACAAATAGAATACCATAATGACAAAAATATACATTTAACGGAGCAATTTAAAGAATTTCATCGATTGATACAAACAACGTGTAAACGGACTCGATTCATTTTACTATTTCGATGTTTTATTTTTATATAAAACTAGCTGTTGCCCGCGGCTCCGCACGCGTTGTTTTTTTAAATATATTAAATAAATGTAAAATTTTGATCACATATCTAGTGTAAATTACAATAATACTCTTTCAAAAATATTTGTAAGTATCACACGCACATCATCTACTGTAACAGGTAACATGTACTTGTACATTATATATGTGAATAAGAATAGTGAATCGAATGGGAAGAGATTTATCATCAGCCACATAACTGGAACTTTAAACTGCTATATATGACCCTTAGTGCCCACTTACACTATATAAGAAAGTAATGAAAATATTAAGCTATACATTTTCGAACAATATGTGTTAAATCTTTTATTATATAGATATAATATGTCCATAGTGTCGATATAATTAAGTTATTATCATACCTTGCTATAATTTAAATTACATATAAACATATGATTTTCAATTACAACAGCGATACCCTTGGTGTTACAGTTGTTCATAGGCGACGTTAACCACTTACCATCAGGTGGGCCGTCAGCCTGTTTGCTGCCTTTTGGTATAAAAAAATCTTGGAGTCCAGTACAGCTCATGTATGTTTACAGTGAACAACATATTTTTGATTAATTTCACATGGACGAAGGCACGGATAACAGCTTATCACTACATAGTGTAAGAAAAAGTCCTGTTCCACGTCTGTCTATGTCTGTTCGCGATAAGATCAAAAACTACAGAACGCATCTTCATGCCGTTTTCACCAATATATAAAATGATTATTGGGCAAGGTATAGTTTGTCTTATTATCAGGACAGGCAACGTCTGCTGAACCCGCTAGCTTAAAATAAAACAGCTAATTAGTTACTTATTTGTTCGTAAAATTCCCGTTCAAATATTACTTGTAGTCCGGTGAAGCTATTAAGACCTTGCTAGATCAATAGCGTAGTCATTTCTAAGAAAAAAAACCGTTCAAATAGGTCCAGCCGTTTCGGAGATTACCCGTAACAAATAAAAAAAACAGACATATCCACAGAATTAAAAAAAATGTTTATATTTGTAGCATCACGGATATTTTTAATATAAAATACACTCACTTTACTTTTATTATACGTAATATATCACAAATCAAAAATTAGGTACAAAACTAACGTAGAATAAAGTTTTTGAGGAGTTTTTGGCGGGATTTTAGTCTGTCATGTAGTGGATTTTATATTTTATTCATAATCTTGTCTTACTTATCTGTATATTGTGTTAAATTGGTAGAGTTTTATGTAATATGGTTCGTTTATTGTGCATAAATGAAATGAAAGATAAATAATACCGCGAAGCATGAATTCTGTTGACTTGAAAATTAAGAAGATAAAAATTTACGAAATATTACATAGAGGATTTGGCGCTTATACCTTTACATTATCTTGGATATAGAAAAAAAAAAACCTATATTAACTACTTCAGAATTGGCAGTATGGATTAATTCCTTTGACTATCTTATTGGATGAATATTATTACTACTAAACTTTTTGAATAGTGACACAAAATAAACTTTAGAAATGTTTGCGATATAAACGTACCACGTATAATTAAAAATTGGAAACAAAAATAACGTAGAATTAACTGTTTTAATAGGAACACAAAATAAACCATGAAAATATTTGCGAGAGATTGTTATCGCGTTACCATGGCAACGCATATAGTACTGACATTAATACGCATCGAAAGCTTCCAAAATAGCCCGATTTTGAGACATTCTTCATTAGTGCTCAGCTCCTATTGGTTTAAACGTTATGATATGTAGCCTATAGCCATCCTCGATAAATGAACTATCTAACACTAAAAGAAACTTTCAAATCAGATCTGTAGTTCTTGAGATTATCGCGTTCAACCAAACAAACAAACAAACAAACTCTTTAGCTTTATATATTAGTATAGATTTATTCATCTAGCATTTACTTTGACGGAATATTATCATTTAATATCTTTAATTTATAGTTTTAAGAAACTAAATCTATCTATTTCCTGGCCTTATAATAATAAAGTTTTAATCATGTTGTAAAGGCAATAAAGAGTAAAATACTAACTAGCAAGCAAGATACGCAAATTTCAAACTTTCACATCCTACATTACATAACTTATTGTATTCTCATGTATTGATGATTTATTACTCTAAGCTCATGATAGTATACTCGTATACTAACATAAATCTTTGTTAAATACACAAGATTCTGAAAAGCAATAATTTATAGAATTACCGCGTGGAACGTCGGCGAAGTTGTAAAAACTTCATTCTGTGATATCTACACAATTCTAGACTAAAGTTGCAGGGTTTAACTCGTAATTTATGTCCAGTGGGTGTTCACGTGGTAAGCAAGAAGGAACACGCGTTAACGTCGCATTCATCACGTGATACGTGGCGTATCACGACGATGGTGCTTGTGCAAGCTGCGGCTGCAAGACGCTGCCGGCCCGACCTGTTTGACAAATATGTTCATGTGCTATCAGCTTTATAAGTCGGACAACGAAGGTATTGGAAAACGTGCGACGAATTCTTTTGAACTATGTTTAATATGAATAACATTTAAAACTACGTAATAATATAAGATTGTAATATCTCAATGAGTAGTTAATAAGTAGAAAGATATTATAACTTTTTCTTATATGTTTTCAGATTAAGATTAATTCCGCAAATTTCTCAAAAAATTGTATCTCAAACGAATAAAGCCTGTTTAACATGGAAATTATATAAAATAACCAAATAATCTATAGTCACATTCGGTAGTTTTTATCAAGAGTATCATTTTATTTCATAGAATTATAAATTTATTTCTAACAGAAAACATACGAAAGGAGTTTAATAAAAGGTCAAATTATGTATCGTCACCATAGCTGAATTTTCTCAATTATTTAAAAAATAAGGACACTAATTATTGGCAGATTTTAGTAATTTTACTAATACTTAATATAATTTCGATGAATACAGATGGAACGGGGTGGAGACGAATATCGTAAAATGGTTTAAAAGAATATAGCACATTAGATATTACTTTGAATATATTTTGTGAAGTAATAGTGCAAAATAATGTCAGAATGATGAATAAAATGAAATCTAAGGCGTAGTACGATTGAAAATACATGAAATTAAAATGTATAATACTATAAATTTTGAATTCCCTGAGTTGGATAGGACTATTCACTTTTTACGTCACTCGACGTTGAAAAAACGTGGTCTTGTGGGAATTTCCTGCGGTGTACTCTGCAAGCCATTACAATTGCTCGTCTCTACAGAAAGTATTGTAGTTATTACACTGCTTTAAACCTATGTATGAAGTTTTATGAAATTGATACAATGACAGCCATACAATAAAATTACGGAGCAAGGTTTTGGCGCGTACTTAGCTATAAACACTTTTGTAATTACACTCATTTGGGGCAAGAAATCCGCCGTTGGCGGCATATCGTGCCAAAAGTGACAATTAGGCATAAATTTTTATAAGACGACTTCAGTAACTGCTTCGACTCCTTCGTTAGACTTACACATTTTGTCTAGCAAAGTACCTACAAGTTTTATAGCAGACTGCAATTTCCAGTATTTGGAACGTCGTCAACAAGAGATTATGGACTGGAATGGGGATGGTGACAACTTTTAATTTATTGTGTTTGTGTCTAACAAACATAACGATTGTCTGAGTTTAATGGTTTCTTTTCAACTGTAATAACGAGTTTTAAAACATTGTATTAGCATTGATGACTTTTTTATTAAGCGTCATCTATACTTCTATACTAATATATAAAGCTGAAGAGTTTGTTCGTTTGTTTGTTTGTTTGTTTGGTTGAATGCGATAATCTCAAGAACTAGAGATCCGATTTAAAAGTTTCTTTTAGTGTTAGATAGCTCATTTATCGAGGATGGCTCTAGGCTACATATCATCACGTTAAAGCCAAAAGGAGCTGAGCACTAATGAAGAATGTCTCAAAATCGGGCCATTTTGGAAGCTTCCGCTGCGTGTTAATGTCAGTATTATATGCGTTGCCATGGTAACGCGATAACATTCTATCAAAAATATTTTCATTGTTTATTTTGTATTCCTATTAAAAAAGTTTATTCTACGTTAGTTTTGTTTTCGATTTTTAATTATACGTGTTACGTTTATATCGCAAACATTTCTTAAGTTTATTTTGTGTTGTTATTCAGAAAGTTTAGTAGTAATAATATTCGTCCAATAAGACAGTCGAAGGAATTAATCCATACAGCCAATTCTGAAGTTGTTAATATAATTAGTTTTCTTCTATGTCCAAGTTAATGTAAAGGTAAAAGCGCCAAATCCTCTACATAATATAACGTAATTTTTTATCTTCTTAATCTTCAAGACCATAGAATTAATGCTTCGTGGTTTTATTTTTCATTCATTTCACTTATGCAAAATAAACGAAAGATATTATATAATACGCAACCAATTTCTACACGATATAGAATCATGAAACACAATATTATGAAAAAAAATATAAAATCCATTACATGACAGACTGAAATCCCGCCAAACACTCTTAAAAAACTCTATTCTACATTAGTTTTGTTGCCAATTTTTTATTTGTGATATATTACGTATTATAAAAGTAAAGTGAGTGTAATTTATATTAAAATAAATTATTTTTTGGTGAATACAATCTGTGATGCTACAAACATCAACATTTTTTTTAACTCTGTCGATATGTCTGTTTTTTTATTTGTTCCGGGTAATCTCCGAAACGACTGGACCTATTTGAATGTTTTTTTTTTTCTTAGAAATGACTACGCTTAACAGCTTCACCGGACTACAAGTAATATTTGAACGGGAATTTTACGGGCAAATAAGTAACTAATTAGCTGTTTTATTTAATATTGTTCGATAATGTGTAGCTTCATATTTTCATTATTTTCTTATATAGTGTGAGCACTGAGGGTGATAAATAGTTTAAAATTCCAGTTATGTGGATGATCATAATTCCATCACATTCGATACACTATTAGTATTCACTTACATAATGTACACGTTACCTGTTACAGTAGATGATGTGCGTGTGATACAAATATTTTTGAAATAGTATTATTGTAATTTACACTTGATATGTAATCACAATTTTAAATTTATTTAATATATTAAAAAAACGCGTGCGAAGCCGCGGGTAACAGCTAGTAGATTATATTTTAATATAATAAAAAACTCTTTAACAAGTGTGATAGCTATACTGGCAGGTTTTTATTTAAAACATTAAATTGCAAAAAAATGTTAAATTCCCTATGAAATAAATAATAAAAAAGGAGCAAGTTAACTTTAACAAGATATACAATTTGTAAATAATTTGTTCAGTAAAATTATAATCCGCATCCGGACATGGGGCGCGGTGTCAGCCGGTGACAAGCGACGACTTGCCAAGCCTCCGCTCGTAAAAACTTTTCTAATTATGTACATTTCGTAGCCAAGGAGCACGGGTATTCGCATTATATTTTCTAGTTAATTTCGCAGATCTGGTGTCAACACAATGGATAAAATAAAGGAAATGTGTAGTAAGACAACGTTGACTTTCCCTTACACACAGACTGATTCAGACAGTCCATTTCTGCTGTAAATATTTACAATATTATATACTTGTTCAAATATTGTACACAAACTTTAAATATCATTTATCACTGGTAAGTTTTTTATTAATTTCATTTTTAGCTTTCTGCTGGTATGTGTGATAAGCGTATATCCCCTAACATAATTACTAATACAGAAACATATGACTTGAAAAAATCTCGTTTTAAAAGCTGTCGTTTTCTTTAAAGTTGCTAAAATGATTTTTAATTTTCAACTATACTTTACATATATTTTATTATCTGTCTTAGTATTAAGTAACAGACTAAGTACAGTTGTTGGTCTGAATGGATTTGCCTATTTTATTGGATTTGGTGACGAGTGCAGAAAGTATTTAATCGAAGAGGCAACTAACTATTACAAAGGTGCCATAGTGGCTGACACTTAGCTATTTCCGTAAATTTAATCCCGCAAATAAAATGAAACTAAATATTCCAGCAATTTTACCATATATACGACACGACACATATGTGTTTATCTTGGAAACTTAGCATAAATAATTCAGATTGACAAAGGGTAACTGTACAATATCTATGGATAAAAATAAAAGCATACAAGAACATGAAAGTTTCATTATTTTTTCTAGATAGAGCTATTAACAAGGGTTAGCAATTAAGAAGATACAATACTTTATAGCTTTTTTTTTTTTGTTTTTTCGAACTGTCTACGCCATTGGCCTTATTTTTTTGGCCTTCACAGCTTCACCGGACTACTAAGGCGAGCGCTTAAGGCACTCAGCCGATACTTTATAGCTTGTTATGCTTTCGACTTTATCTACCGTTTTCAACCGTTATCTACATTTTAAATGAGCCTTTCGCAATACAGGTGCAGTTTACTAGAAATTTGTAACTTTGTTAGTTTGATAACATGAAAAAAACCATATGTGAACAATACAAGAATGCAATATGATTCAACTTGTACGCAGATTTTGTTGCAACAACAATAACCTGTGTTACTGCAAGTTGTATGTATTGTGACAGAGGTCGTATTACGGCTGAGAGAACGCCGGCGATGGGATGACATAACGCGGAGTGATCTCCGGTGTTACTTACACAACCCAACAAACTTAAATGGAAACCCTGATTTGAGGTGAGATAAAAGCAAGTCATCCTATTCACGTGGTCTTAACGATATTTAAAGTAGGTGTTTCATAAATGAAACTTAATTATCATGTAACTTACTTAGGTATCAGTGATTTTAACATTGCATCTGTAATAAACATATTGTAGACTCGTATTATCAGGAAACTCACTGATTGAGCCACCAATCTTCATATGACCAACTAGATTTTCAAGTATCAAATATCATTTTAGAGGGAATTTTAGAATATATGACTTGCATCAGTAACCCCAGCGTGATTTAAATGTACCATTTTCTTACTGAGTCATATTAGATTACATTCTAGTATTTACATATTTATTAGCTGGAGTGCCAAACGGATTCTACCATGGTCGTAGTAGTCTGGTTTTGGTTAACAGTCAATAATTTTTGATCAAATAAATATAAACATATTTAGTTAGTATGGATGTCGAACTCATTATCACCATCTCATAAGCTTTTAACAGTCCCGCTACCTTTGCCTCTTCTCGAAGGAAGGTATAGGCACGATCGTCATGTTAGGCTAGGCTAGACGTATTGGCTATTTCAAACTCTGTGAAAATAACAATTCTATATTTTCCCAAATACGGTGACACTACAAAAACATTACACAGGTTCAGGTTTCCTCAAGATGTTTTCCTTTAACGTCTACCGATAGAGTTTTCAATTTAAATTAGTAAATGTACGCCAGTTTCGAAAGTCTCTTTGGTTCATTTTTTTATCATAGCAGGCAAACGAACAGGTGGGTTACCTGATGTTAAGTGATCACCGGTGTCCATTGGCACCAGAAACACCAGAGGAGTTGCAAGTATGTGGCCAGCCTCTGTTGGTGGGGAAGGGAGGAGGAGAAAGGGTGAGAGGGGGAAAAGAGAGGGGGAAGAGAGAGAGGGGGAGGCGGGTCTCCGGCGCTCTCATTGATCAAACGAAACGCAACAATGCAAGCACTGTTACTTTACGTCGGTGTTTCTATGTGTCGGGTGGTATTACCCCGGGTATTAGCCTACCCATTCATGCTGAAACCAGTTATAGCTTTAGCGTGGCTCTACCACCTATCAAGACATGGCGGCGTTTGAATCTGCGAACATTGAATTGACATCCCACCGGTCTCGACTACCTCAACAGTGCTACATGGGTTGTTAAAATGCGTTTTTTTTTCAAATGTACAGGTTTTTAAAGATGTCTTTTAAAAATCTTTATAAATAACTTTGTTTTTCTATGAGGTCTTCTATAACCAGCACAAAACGATACTACATTTCTTGTAAATATAAAATAAGTGGAATATATGTAACTCATCTCTCAGGGATTCTGGTCGGAGCAAGGAGGTCCCAAAACGCGGCCGCTGTAAACGCGCGAGTGCTCTGTAATCTGTTACATTTTACGTCACACTTGTTTGTTTCCACGTGATTCCTGGGAATATTTTTACAACACGGACCGGACGACCCATCCGACCTAACGATGCTGTGTCTGCATAAAACTCGACGAAATTTTACGTGTTTCGACACAAGGATTATGAAACACTCGTAAACTTGAACTAGGATTTTTCCAGAACAATCTCGGGATGTTTTCCAGGTGAAGTTTTTTTTTGCTCAAAGAAAAAATATGAAACGAAAACATTAAAGAGCTGTTTGCGCATGCATAAATACAAATGAACGACTGCGGTTAAGACTGTAGTAGAAAAGTTTTGCAATTATTGTAATTACGAGTAGACCGAGAAGCATCTCGCGACGTCATATTTCCTATTTAATCGTACCGAGTTCGTAATATTGTTATAAATAAGTTGATTTATTAAACGCCTACGTTTCAAGCGACATGCGTGAAGTTTATTCAGAGATTAAGTCAATTTTTTATAACTTATTAGGAAAAAGAAGTGTTAATTAAACTCTTCTATAAACGCAAGTACTAGGTTGGAATATTTTAAAAACTTTTAATAGAAAATCAAAGGAGATGGAAGGGTTATTTAAGCAGTGATATATTTATATTTTAATACTATTTAATCAACTACTTCTAATAGGTTTTTCGTTAAATGTCTGTTGAAGCGATGATAGCGTGTTCGAACAACGTGCTGATCGACTTAGGTTCGAATCCTTGCAACTGAGTCGAAGCTTTGGGTGGAGGAAAGCATTTTCCTGAAACCATAGCACGAAGTGCGGCTGGCTCTAAGTCGGCCTGGCAAGCTACCACCCTCAGGTTAAAAATCTGTTGCCATGCTTGATGTACAGCATGTGATTAAAAATTGGCATTTCGTCGTGATTAATAAAGTTATATATCATTAAGTTTAGTTGATATATTATTTTATATTTAGTTGATATATATGATTATAACTTTTATTTATATTAGATGTAGTGTTATTATTAAACAGAGAGAGACTAAATATATTATGTTTTACAGAAACATGGCTTAAACCTAATAAAATGTTATTTAATGTACCTCATTTTTCAGTCGCCAGTGTTTTTAATAGAACAATCACTGTCGGTGGTGGTTGTATTAAATTATTTAAAAATAATCTAAAATATAAAGAGAGAAAAGATATATGTAGTCTATCAATAGATCGTATTTGTGAAGTGGCATGTGCAGAGATGGATAAATTAATCATTTTTTGTATTTATAGACCTCCATCATCAAGTATTCACCAATTCTTACAAAAAATGGAGGAAATTCTTATAAAAATATTTAATAGTAATAAGAAAGTTTTAATCTGTGATGACTTCAGTATATATATTTTAAACGCGTCGCCAGAGGTCACTATGTTCACATCGTTACTTAGGTCGTTTAATCTGCATGCTCTTTTTAATGAGCCAACAAGATGTACGTCTCAAACTGCATCTTGTATTGATTATGTTTTTACTGACTTCAAGACCATTGGCGGTAGTATTGTTACTGGAGTACGGTCTGATCACAAAGGACTCCTTGTTAAAATTAATTGTGATAAACCTAGCAGTGACTGTAAGAAAACAAATAGGCTTATATCCAAAACTAGATTAGGTCTTTTAAATCATAATATTGCACAAAATTTATCTTTCAAGACTTTTATTAATCAAGATCCAGATAGTGACTATAAGGCTTATTTAATATCATAAGCACTGAATTTAGTAAACATTGCCCAAGAAAGGTTATTACTTATTAGTGTAAAGAAAGTAAAAAAATTTAGTGAATGGGCAACTACAGGTATTAAAATAAGTAGATATCATTTGTATGATCTATATTATAAGAGATCACTAACAAATAGTGAATCATTTCATGCTTATGTTAGGAATTCTAAAATTTTTAAACGTGTTTGTTTAGCTGCCAAAGCAAAATTTTTAGGGAACAAAATTCTCGAGTCTCGAATAAGACCAAGACTGTCTGGCATATAATAAATAAAGAATTAGGAAAACATAAAATAAATGATGACTCATTTAATCTAAGTGTCGACGGAGTACGTATTTCAAACAGTTCAGAGGTAGCAACTGTTTTCCTAGATTATTTCACTAATATACCTTCACAAGTAACAATGAGTATACCACCATCAGCTCAGGGTGCCGCAGCTCTTTTAAAGAATATGAGTGCACCTACAAATTCAAAATTTAAATTCTCATCTATTAGTGCAGGTGAAATAATAAGGACATTTAAACAATTAAATTTAAAACACACCGAAGACATATGGGGAATGTCGGTATTAGTAATACAGTCCTTAATCGTCACTATTTCACCACATTTGGCTAATATATTTAATCAATGTATATTAAAAGAAACCTTCCCTAAGCTAATGAAAGTAAGCAAAGTGGTTTCTTTTAATATACATTGATTAAATATATTAGCCAAATGTGGTGAAATAGTGACGATTAAGGACTGTATTACTAATACCGACATT